>BQNB010033076.1:0-52638 GCA_026074375.1 Tanacetum coccineum | reverse complement strand
GATTATTCACGCTTAGATCTAATTCATATAACTTGATCTGTTGCGCGGATATTTTATTTAATGTTTTCTTGCAAATATGGCAAAGATCATGTAAATCCTTCTCATAATTAAATAAAATCTGTAGATCTAGATCTTAAAAACAATTGATTGCTAATATTTTAAAAAGGAATAAAATTAAACTGTTAATTTAGTTGATATGTTTCTTTTTATAATAGACCACACTATCTATATATATAAAAGATCTTGATTTTATTTACGGTAACTAAAATATTTTATTTTTGGAAACTAGATCTTTTACATATTTAGTCTAATTTTGTTTCGTTATCCGGCCATAAGACTTACTCAATCACTTTAGTGATGAATGGGGGCGATCTAGGCACATTGATGAAAACCTAGTGAGGGTCTTATGGTTCTCCAATTGGGGAAGACTCGCTTGAGAAATTGGATTTTACATGTTTACTTGTTAATTTAATGTCATCTTATGTATTTGTCTTATGCATAATTTACTTGTTTTCACACCTAAATTGTATGCAATATGGACTAATACTTAGTGAAAGATGATATTAAAGTAGTCTATTAATTACACGTTTAAATACATGTTCATTATGACCTATTATTTGTTTCGTGTAAAATTGGATTTTTGAGAAAATTAATAAGACTATAAACTATGAAACTTGATTTCAAGATTAAAAACTGGACGCTATGGACTCATGGGAAGTACGGCTCATCCACTAGAACAAACTATAAGAGAAGTTTAAGGCGGAAGTGGTCAACACTCCTAAAGAACTCAGGTTTTTAATACGCTTCGCGCTGACCTGATTCTCCGCTTCTTTGTGCGTTCGATTGGAGTTACCGTGAACCATGGCATGTCACTACAGTGTCATTACTAAAGGTTTTTAAAATCAGTGATACAAAGTTGTTTTGCATGCCTCTTTGTACACGCTTTTAACACATTTATGTGCATACCCCTAGGAAAATTTTAAGTCTATGCCATCCAACCGTAGAACACGTGCACTTGGTTTGAGTCTCTTTGTCAGACCCTGGACCCCTACCAACCCATGGTGAATTTCGCCTACTGGTCAGACCTTTGACGATTTTTACACGTTCTCGTTTGGTCGACTTAATTCGAGTCTCTTTGTCAGACCCTGGACCCGAGGCATAAGATGATACTAAACATGCTCTTAACATTATTACATGCTGACTAATGTTTTGACAAGTATCATAAACCTAAGAGTTGCATTAAAATGCAATTAACGCTCGTCGCTTACCTCTTGCCCTACTTGTTTTCTCACTGGTCAGACCTCTGGTTACCAAGTAGGAGGTCAAGATGGATCTTAGTCTTAATTAGTAAATTAATTGGGTAGTTAATTCTTGAGAATTTAATCAACGAAAATACTAAATTTAACTTTTCTATGTTTCTGTTTAATTTGTTTTTTGCACTAAATTCGTACGAAAGTTTGTTATTCTTCAAAAGACAAACGTCTCTTTTCCTAGTAAGAAGAGTGAGACATACATCTATCTATACTCATTGTTGACAAGAATATGATAGATTATAATTGAAAATTATCGATTACAATTAAACTCATTCACTTTCTTTCATTACCCTTCTTTTCGGCTTTTAAATAATTGAAAGAATAAAATATTTTGAGTAACTAGAGAACATTTTGTCTATAGCTACCAAAATATATGACATCTTGCACTTGTCACGATGTATGAGTTAAACGCAGTTGAGCAAAGAAATTTCTAGCATCAACTGCTGGGTATTTTCTTTAGACTCATTTTATCCTTAAGGAGCTAAATACCCTTTGGCTAGCCCCCAGACGATATAAGGAGGAATTGCATGCTTAATTAATTCAAGTTTAAATGAGAGCATGAATGGCTAGTCCCTCATCTACAATAAGTAGAATTTCATATTCTCTGCTCAATACCTAAGTACATTGCTACTTGTAGGCATTAAAAGAGAATAAGAAAGTATATAAATTGCTATTTGATTTCTACTGGTGATATAACACTTGCAATGTTGACAAATCCAGTGGGAGTTTTTTGTCATTTATATTACTGAATGACTTCCTTTGTTATGATGTCAAATTCGTGGGACAATAAAAAATACAAGATTTATTTCCTTAGTAGTCGCCCATATTATTTCTAGCTTGCTATGAAATAATTCATTACTTTTCGAAAAATGAACAAACACATGTTTAAGTAAGATTGCATTTTTATTCTATATGATAACAAGTTCCATATCTGAGTTTGCTTTCTGAAATGTTATCTATAGAATAATAATCCACAATTCCTTATTAAACATTATAGTTTGAAATCTGCTTGTAATATCTATGACACTATCATATTGTTTATACTTTCGAGCGCCTGTCGTATTGTATTAAATAATGTTGTCCCGTACACAAGTGGGAGAAATCTTAAGTGTGTGCAAGGAACAACATACAACAATATGATTATTGGTTTCTTTTGACCGCAAGGTAAGAAAGCAAATCAATCTACTAGGACTTAAACACGAAAGATGTTTGTTGCCCTATTACATTAAAAGTCAAAGATATAATATAAAACTACTTCATCTAATTGACTACATGATTTAGTCAATATAATCATAGTTAATGATAATTATCATGATTTTGAAGTATGACATTAACTTGAAATTACTATTGAACTCAAGAGTTTGCGTTCATGATCACTTTAGTTAGTATAATTATGTTTACTTGCTAAGACATAATTATAAAGTTCTTGAATTTAATCAATGACTTATAACATAAAGTATGTAGTTTAATTGTTATGTCTTCTTGTTAACACATAAACATAATGTCCTTGAATTATTCGGGACTTGTAACGTATAACTTGACATGTTCTTTTCTTGAAACACATGAACATATAGTTAACATGTAGACCTTAAATTATTAAAGACTTATAATGTATATTTAACATGTTTTGTTTTCTTGTTAACACAAGAATATGGAATTCTTGAATTGTTCTGTTTTCTTGTGAACACATGAACAAAGAGTTCTTGCTAAATTCAAGAAATATACATTATAGCATGCACTTGGTTTTAAAATACTGTGTTTCATTTGGCTTACCCAATTGACAAGCATTTGACCAAAGAGAATAATTATATATAGAATTTTGATAGATTCTACCACAATCCAATACTCATAGAATACCACATTATTATGGTATATGTCTAATGTGTTGAAACAAACTATATTCATATTGTTTGCTTTCTGATAACTTAAATGGCTCTACCTCCAAAATCGATCAAGGTTAGAATTTTGCGTGTGTCATGATACACTCAATATAGTTTCAACCTAAAGGAAATCAAGATATCATCTTTGGATGAGATGAAACCTATTTAGGGGTCTAGATTAAAGTTCTACAATTTGTTAAAATCTCATGAAGCATATTATTAACAAGTTAGAGATGAGAACTTAAAATGTGTTTTGTATTTTCCCAATTAAGAACAATCATATGTTGCTTAAATACTTAGTATTTAGAGAATTTTCTCTACTTACAAAAGTAAGTGGGAGCATCTACAAATCTTGAAGATATTCAAGAACAAAATACATAACCTTTCTAAATCCACTTGCTAATGTCACACTAAGGTTTAACATGGAAATGACCGAACCAAAAATCTTGAACTCACATTCATAAAACTGCTAGGATGGCCCAATCACTTGATTGATATTGTAATATCAATGCTGAGGAATATAAATTAGAGGATCATTTCAAACCTGCTAATTGCTAAGATACATTATCACATCTTGTATCTGATAAAGGTCTTAGAATTATGAATGATAAGATGCAGTCCTTAAAAGGCAATCAATTACATCGTGTCAAATGTTCCATACAGATTTTAGGCATTCCAATATCCATCGAGTAAGGATATCTCATAGCATGAATGATGCACATGGGTTACTGGATGCAACATTTCTTCACTTAGTTTGTTAATCTATACTTTTCGATACTTGGTTATTCAATTTAGACTTCCAAACTATGTACAAGAAAATTGATTTTATCGTCTCAAAATGCGTAATCAAATAAAGCAAATTATACGGGTAACATTCACTAGGACATATAACATTATGTCTAACCCGTACATTCACGGGTCTTGTAACAGGTTAAAAGTCATAAATAAGGAAAGGTCTTAACAAAATCTTCATATTTAATCTTGGCTCCAAGTGACTTGCACTTCCAAAGTGCGATCCTTATACTTGATGTTTTCTTTGAAGATACCATTGCAATACGAATCAAAGACGCAAGAACCTCGTAAAATTTAATCCCCAAATGCTAAATCCGTTAAGCGTGCTTCAATAACGAGGGATTCCTTGATGGGTACAGCCAATTGTGATCTCGTCAAGATAACATCACCATCTTTAAAACCAGAACCATCAAAAGACTCAAATAATGAAGCCTTGTATAGACTCTCTACCAAATTATCTCCATAATCACACTTCTAATAGTAAGCAAGTATTTCTCCACAAACTCTTCGACCAGAAATCCCACCCAACTTTACCTTAATGGTAGCATCTACGGCATCCTTTAATAGAATGAAATGCATCCGCATATATGCCCATCATCACCTTCGGCAACAAGATATCGGCGACTGATTTTTGAATCGCTTTCCAAAAAAGATGAGAAGTTCATATGAGTATCGAGATTACAGACTTGAAAAAAATCATCCTCATTTTCGGTAGTAGCATAGAGTAACATACAAATCCGCAACGATGAAGAGAATGGAACTGAATGTCTTGAACTCGGATTGCCAATCTCTAAACGCCCATTGTTTTGCATCTTCACATTATGACGCCAATCATGATCCAATAAACTAATAGAATGAAATGCATCCGCATATGCCCATCATCACCTTCGGCAACAAGATATTGGCGACTAATTTCTGAATCGCTTTCCAAAAAAGGTGAGAAGTTCAGATGAGAATTACGCTTACTTTTAGTCTCGAAATAAATGTTCATGCTAGTGTACAGTTTGAGAAAAATACAATTATTGCAGGTGTAACTGTTTACATTCTACCTCACATCTGACATGCCCGGAAAAGCAATCGAAGAAACTGCTGTTACGGTATTGAGACTCTACCAAGACCGGAAAAATAGGTGCTCATTGCCACGAATTTCAAAACGCAACTAAAGATGTATACGTACTATTTTGTCTCAAATCACTGTTCTTATAGAAGGGACTAAATAGAGTGTATGTAACTATGTATATTGAAGTTTTATAAGTTTTTATCAGTTGAAATAAAGACAAAGTATAGAATGCAATACGGTAATTGTTATTCTTTTATAAGTTTTCAAAAATTAACTACGGTTTAATAGAAGCAAAAAATAAATTCAATATAATATGAAAAAAGCGTATGTGAGCAAACATATCTCGAACCCTGAGGACGCGTAGGTTTCATAGAAACGGCTGAATTTCTCAGTTAAATATAAAAGTATCGGAAAAGGAGATGTTGGCACAAGAAAGTTAAATAAGGACTCATTGATTAAATGAAAAGAACGTTAGGTAATTAGTCCAATATATAATAATACGTAAGCATATTTATAGGGAAAATTATAAAAATCAGTTTACAATAATATTTTTCTCATTTATAAAACTCTTCCCTCAAGTGTCTAAACGGATAGTTACATGCATTAGAGTTGTACATGCATGGGCTTGAAAGCCTGAATGTGTATGGTGATGATGGGAACCCAATCCGTTATACTGTATGTATGTAATTGGTTTTAAGTCGAGTCAACATGTTCTTCATTCTCATTTAATCATTATGTTTTTATCGTTTGTAGCTAGTCGCTAATTAGTTGTGTGGTGCTCAATAACTAAAGAAATAAAATCAGGTATTCATTTCCAAAAACCTATGCTTTATCACTTAAAATGGATTTTTTATGTTTAAAGTAGTAGCATAATTTTATTAAGATGTATTTCTTACCTCACTAAACAGGAGTAAATGTAATCCCAACGCACGTTCTACACCTTCAGACCATATTACTTTATCTTCCTCCAATCGTAGCTTTGAAGCCTGTTACAAACAATTAGGGCACAAATCAGAAAGTTGCAACAACAGTGAAATACATTATCCATTTATCCCTTGACTTAATATTCAAGAACAAGAGAGCAATAGGCGTAGATGAGGAACTTGTAACTGTTGGATTATGGTAGTCGGATAGCACGTATACGTTACGAATATGTGAGCCTATTGGGGGCACACACGTAAGACACGAAGAGTACGTTTATTAAATACTTAATATATATTTATTTATTATTAAAGATTTAATATGCTTCATGTTGATAATTTAAATAACCGTTAGTTACCGTTATATTTTATAACTAACTCAACGACTTTTTAAATAAGAACCGGAAAGACTAAAATTGACAAAACCCGAATCCTAAAGGAGCTCAAATAGTGACCGGCCCTATAGGGAGTTCGAGATGGGTTAGGAGTCGATTTTAGTTAATAAGGAAAAGGGAGGTGATTTGTGATAATGATAAGAGGTCTCCTAATTTATCTATGACTAAGGTTGAGGTGCTATATAAACACCTCATACTCCTCCCATTCATTAACTCGTCCCATACAACACTCACGACATACAATTAAAAACCACATAAGAAAAGTTCTCTTGATTATTCCATTAGTCAAACTATTCGGCTGAATATCCAAATCCATAAAGGGATTATTTTTGTTTCATTCGACTGATGCAAGGCTAAGGAAAACAAGAATACTAATTCTTGTTTTGGTTTTCGTCTTTTCCTTCTCTTTTATAAAGCCATTCGAAAGTATACACATTAGAGTATTCGAATTGGTTTTTGGTTCGAGATACAAGAGTTGTTTGGTTCAAGAAAATAATAGCATACACTTGGTGTTTGGAGCTCGTGAAGTTACGACTAGCATTGTTACGTACTTGTTTGACGTGTTGTGTGAGCAACCGTAGAGGTGGTAATTTAATCACTCGTTTCAAGATCAAGATCAGGCGTAAGTTTATTGATTTTTATCATTAAACAAAAGGTTAGTAAATTACTTGTTTACATTATTAAGTGTTAATCTATGTGCCTTAACTAGATCCATTCCGCTGCGTACTCGTAGCTAAACTGGTTACCTAGTATGTTAAATACCAACAGTGGCATCACGAGTCAACTTGTTTTGGCATTAGGGTTACACTTTATGAATTATATTATGTCTTGAATGTCCACGCATAGATTTAATTCATATAACTTGATATGCTGCGCTTAATATTTTATTTAATGTTTTCCCGCGAACTCCATCTTTTCCCACACCCTTTTTTATTCAGTTTGTGTAAATATAAACACTAAACACGCCTGTCAGTCCCATTCTTTTTATATCTACTCACTGAATCTTTACCCCATATATCTTTAGTTTTTATAAAAACTAAAACACACCCAAACTTCAGTTCCTCGTTAAAACAGAAAGTCCCCATTTCATCAATTTTTCTTTTAGATCTGTTGGGCTATGTTAGGAATACGAAATTTTCCATAAAAGTCTCGGTCACTTCCATTATATCAGTCGATAGCTCGTATAGTAATATTTGAAACATCATAAGGTTAGTTAGTCCAAGGCCCATGGAAAGCCCAAGGCCGAACCAGCCTAAAAGATGTATTTATACCATTTTCCACGCTATGGAAAAGAGGTTGGTTGGTTATTATCTCACAAGGCATAATAAACATTATCTTTCTAGTTTCTCTCTCTAGGAAAACCTTCCTTACACTTTCTCTCTCTAAACATCTTAAACATTCACAAAGATATGATCTTGGATATTCTTCAATTGGTATCAAGAGCCATAGAGTGATTTGTTTAGTGTTGTGTTTGTATTCGTGTGTTCTTTACCTCAATCAGTGCATTTTTCTTTGTTTTTTCTTTATATTCAAAGCAAAATTGTACACTAAAAGATTATCTACCTTGGTACATATGATCTAGTATCTTTAGGATGTAGGTGTACAAGATTAGAATCAAGAAAAACATCATCTTTTTGTCTTCGTTGGTTTAAAATCTTCAAAAAACTATGATTCTTAATTTTGAATTTTTTAGCTTAAAAACCATAAAGTTTGTATTTTTAATGTTTCTATAGGCTTAAAGTACAAGAATTTTGGGGTAAAAACTATCAAAAGTGTGTCTTTTTGTGTTTTGGAGAATCTTAGTTTCGAAAGTGCAGGACTAGAACTAACAATCTTCAAAGGACTTCTTTGGAATGCGGACTAGCAGTTTTCTTTAGAACGTGGACTAGCAGTTTTCTTTGGAACGCGGACTAGCAGTTTCTTCAGGACGCGTACTAGCAGTTTTCTTTGGAACGCGGACTAGCAGTTTTCTTCAGAACGCAGACTAGCAGTTTTCTTTGGAACGCGGACTAGCAGTTTCTTCAGGACGAGAACTAGCAGTTTCTTCAGGACTAGAACTAGCAATTTCTTCAGGAACAGGAACTAACAATCTCTTTGGCACGCGATTTAACAACGGGAATTAGCAATATCTTTGGAATGCGAACTAGCAACGAGAATTTGCAATATCTTTGGAACACGATCTAACAACGGGATTTAGCAGATTCTTTGGAACGCGAACTAACAACGAGATTTAGTAGTTCTCCTGAAGACGCGATTTAGCAGTTTTCATAAGGACGAGATTTAGCAGTTTTCTTTGAAGAAGCTATCACCGTTCGATCAAATAGTAATCCTTTATCATATCAATTTCTCAAATGGCAACTCTTTCTGACAAATCAATTCTCTCGGGTGCTGACAATCGTACACCTATGTTGGGAAATGAGATGTATGATTCCTGGAAGAGCATAATTGAACCGTATATGCAAAATAGACAACATGGAAGAATGATACTCGAATCAGTCGAAAATGGTCCACTTGATTGGCCCACAATTGAAGTTGATGGGGTTACAAGGCCAAGGAAATATGCTGAATTGTCTACGGCTAATGCAATTCAAGCAGACTGTGATATGAAAGCTGTAAACATCATTCTCCAAGGTTTACCACCAGAAATCTATGCACTCGTTAGTCAACATAAAGTGGCCAAGGATTTATGGGAGAGACTTCAATTGCTTATGCAAGGAACGTCATTGACGAAACAAGAACGTGAGTGTCAGTTGTACGATGCATTCGATAAGCTAGCTTACTTGAAGGGAGAATCCTTACAACAATTCTACACAAGATTTTCATTGCTGATCAACGATTTAAACATCTACAAAGTCAGAATGGAACAATTTCAAATCAACACCAAGTTTCTCAATTCCTTTCCTTCAGAGTGGAGCAAATTTGTTACTGATGCCAAGCTAGTAAAAGACTTACACACTACCAACATGGATCAACTTTTTGCTTATTTGAGGCAACACGAGCGACATGCTCATGAGGTTCATATGTTTCAAGAACATCGTCAAGATCCACTTGCTTTGGTAGCCAATCATCAAATGTGTAACACCCCCAAATATAGGTCGCAGTGAAATAAGGATCTCCGGGGCATGTTACTTCATAGATCAATAGCACAAGATATATAAGAACGACACAAAAAGTCATTTAAACTGATACATTGGATTTAATTACAAGACTTAATACAAAAGCATATAGCTTTACTTGTTCCTTGTTCAATATTACAAAAGATTTCTAATCATGACATATATTTCCCAAAATATGATGCATACAAATCTTTAAGCGTGCAATCCAAAATTTAACCCAATGCATCCCTGGCACCTCATGCCTATTAACCTCCTGAAAACATTGCTTAATCCTGATTTTACTGTTCATAGTTTATAAAATTACTTTTATAAACTTTAATTATCGTAAACGTCGTAGTTTATTCGTTATAGTTCCGTTTTAGCGATTCTTTCGAGTACGATCTCGTAATTAAAAGTTATATCATATATTAGATGTTTTAAAAATATAACTTTCTGAAATGAATAGTAAATTTTATAAAAATAGTTTTATAAAAGTATTTCTCGTCGTAAACTCGTAACTAACGTTTTTTCGTTATAAATCAGTTTTCAAGTTTCTTATCATTTTGGAATTGTCATGAGACATATTATTTTTATAAAAGGGTTATACCTACTATATGAGTGTGAATTATTAAAAACACCCTTTGTATTTCAAAGTGTATTCATTTATTAAAAAGTTGTTTTATTATACTTTTAAACTAGTAGTTTATTATAAAATCCCTTATAACTATATTTGACATATGTGATACTTTTATTAATGTCCATTAGTCCACATATTTTCCATTTGTCCAAGATTAACAAGTTATTTATAAACATTTACTTGTAACATATTAAATAAACTTTATAAACCCTAATTTATACATAATCATTTTTATACTTAAACAACATGTTAACATACTTATTAATCCATTATTTCATGATATATATAATAACATGATATAAGAAAAAGTGTATAATTTCATAACCATAAGTAAAAACTCTTTTTACATATTTAAAAGTCCTAAATGGTGATTTAGCTATAAATAACATGTAAACACATAAAATCATGAAATGAAAAGTATAAAGGTATTTAGAAGACCTTAGGAAGGATGAATGTGATGAGAAACAAGTGCTAAACCCATGTTTAGACTTAAAACCAAAGCTTGCAAGATTATAAACCCTAGATTAGGTTTGAAACCCTAATCTTTCCTTTTCTTCCTTAATCCTTGCAAATGATGAACCAATGCTTGTAAACACCTTAGTGTGTCTTAGGATTGATGTGTAAAGGCTTGTATAGGTTGTAGAAAAATATTGTATGGATTGCTTAGTTAGGGTTAATGAGCCGTGGGTTTTGGCTAAGAAAAGGGAGAAAGAAAATGAATTTGATAAGGGGAGAAAGAAAATGAATTTGATAAGGTGTATAAGACTTGTGTATGCATGTGTATTTATAGGAAAGGTGATGAGATATTTTAGCTAGTTGTTTGACTAGGAAAGTCCAGGGGGGGACTTATGTGCCGTGGGTTCAAGGGGACAAAGGGGGAGGGAAACAAGGGCTTTAATGGTTTGTGTTTCTTGGTTCTTATGTTTCCTATCATGGGAATCATCCCATGATATTAAGGAAACGTGTTTACTAGTTAATTTCTTTTACATAATGTCCATTGTTACTTGCATTTTGTATAAAGGAAGTGAAAGTATATAAAAAAAAGTATAAAATGTAATGTGTAGACTTTATTACTAAAGTGTAAGTATTTTGTTATCTTGTATATATATATATATATATATATATATATATATATAGGACGTGTATATATATGTGTATATGCATAAAGTTTTATAAACTTTGATCATTGTATATAAAAATTGGTATTTGTTGAAGCGTATGTTAATTTTTACGGTTCCGGGAATACCATTTATCGCGAAACGTAAACGTTTTTACGTATCCGATAAAATAACTTGTGAAATGTTAATAATTATTCTCAAAATAATTACTTAACCCTTGTTTGACGTAAACAATAAATTGCTTGATGCCCGTTTACGTTAACTGATCATTTCTAGATTACGCGATTTAACTTAACGATTTCGATTAAAAACAAACGCGTACAATACTACAAATAAATAGTGAGTTTATCAACGTCGTACATTGTCCTAAAACACGGGGTGTTATAAAATGACACAGTATCCTGCTTATAACCCTTATCCGAATACATACAACAACTCACTTTATCAACCATCAGTCCCTCAGTATCAACAACCACATGATGGTTCAAATGCTATGGCACAACATTACTTAACCAGTTCATCATCAACCCCTCAGGCTATAACACATCCATCATGTGATTATCATTCAACCATTTACCACAACACTTATTCACCATCACCATTCATCCCTCAGTTGGAATATACTCCTGCAGTTCAGTATCAATAATCACAATTGGAATTTCCTCAATTAGACTCCGGTCTCTCAGTTTAAATGTTCAAACAAGGTAACAACCCCATTGATGCCCTCAATAGTATCATGTCATTCTTGTCTGCTGTTGTCACTTCCCGGTATCCTACCACCAACAATCAGCTGTGAACTTCGTCGAACCCAAGGCAACAAGCTACTATTCATGATGGTAGAGTCACAGTGCAACTAGTTCAGGGGAGACAAATTTCAAATGCTACAGGTACTTCAGGTTCGAGGTATTATAATTTTAGAGCAGGAGGCAGTAATTCTAGGAAACAAAGGAATGTTATTTGTTACAACTGCAAAAGGGAGGGACATATGGCTAAGCAATGTATTCAACCAAAGAGGAAACGGGATGCTACTTGGTTTAAGGATAAGGTTATGTTGGTGCAAGCTCAAGCTAGTAGACAAGTGTTGGATGAAGAAGAGTTAGCATTTCTGGCAGATCCAGGTGTTGCTGAATGTCAAGGATCATAGACGGTCAATACAAATAATGCTGCTTATCAAGCTGATGATCTTGATGCTTATGACTCTGACTGTGATGATCTCAACACTTCCAAAGTTGCTATGATGGCCAATCTTTCTCGTTACGAGTCAGAAGTTCTTTCTGAGGTACCCATCTATGATAATACTCAACATAATGCACCAAATCTAATTGTACAAGAGTTGCAGTATTCTGAACGGAATCAAATTGTACCTTACCTAAATACTAAGATAAACAATGATAGCAATATCATTCATTAATCTCAACATCTGAGTGAAACATAATCTGCAGCTGTTTCGAATATGAATTCTTCTGCACAATATGATGCAATGATATTATCTGTGATTGAACAACTTAAAACCCAAGTAACAAAAGTCACTAAGGTCAATCAGGATGCTCAAAATGCTAATGAAACTTTATCTGCTGAGCTTGAGAGGTATAAAGAACAGGTTAAAGTTTTGCAGGAAAAATAAAATGTTGATGCTAATAGTTTAAACGAGATGACATATTCGCAATTTGATGAATCACATAGGGAGAAGTGTGAATAGATTGCAGAAATTGAACGACTAAAGCAAACTCTTTCTGAACAACTTAAGGAAAAGGAATCTTTAGAGAAAATAGTTAATGTTCTTAAAAATGATTTCAAAATTAAAGAGTAATAATTTGGAAAATGAAATGGCTTTAGAAAAGAAGACTAAGGAACTAGAGAATATGATTTTCAAACAAATTCGGTCTGTTCAAGCTCTGCATATGTTAACCAGACCATAATATTTTTATGATAATACAAGTAAACTAGCTATTGGTTTTGCAAATCCTTTCTATCTCAAGAAAGCTCAGCATATTGAACCAAAATTATATGATGGTAATCTTGTCATAAATAATGTTATTGTCATCCCTGATTCTGAAGAGACATTAATGTTTGCAGAAGAGAGTCGTTTAAAAATTGTTGATCCCAAACTGATCTTGTCCTCATTTAGCTTGTATAAAGGTTAGTAACCTTGGATGAATCAAAAACTACTATGATAGAAACTTTGTGTTTGTATATCAAAGTGTATGCGGAAACTACACTTGATACTCTAGAATCAATGAAACAATGAACAAATAATATAACCAAAAAGCTTCAATATTATTAAGAACAATACAAGTACTCTTGCTTAGTACTAGGGTTTACAACCTTGAAGCTATAAATTCGTTTTCTCTAAGTGTATGTATAATGCTAAGTGATATGTAAAACCTAAACCTAGGATCTCCTTTTATACACCACAAGGAGTCCTTTACAAGATAACTATGAATCTGTTACAATACATATCTTCCTAATTTATACAAGATATACTTCCTTAGATAACTTCATACTTATCTCTTCACACGTCCTTATCTTCATGCAGTCTTCATGCAGCAGTATCAGCAGTATCAATATTTTCTTCTAGCAGTATTAACTAACATTGACAGTACAAAGTTTGTACTGGCATTACTAAGTTGTTAGTACTGTTAGTTATACCTTGGTAGTATTAAGTCCTTATGAAGATTTATTCCTAACAATCCTCCCCTAAACTTGTGATTTACCTTCAAATCATCAAGTTTCTTCTGAATAAAATCTTCTAGTCTTCTTCCTTTACTGATGATGATTCTTTCAAACATCCTTCTTCTTCTGCACTTGTGACTTGATAAACTTTATCAATTCGAATGCTTGTGAACTCTCATGATCTACTTCTAACCTTTTGCTCAACATCTTTGACAGCATCTCTTGACTTAAAGGGTATCTTTTCTCTGTTAGCATATGAATAGCTATCCCATTATGCATCAATATAATGTGAATACCACATAGATCATATAAGCTCCAACATATCACATTGTAATCATGTTGATCTCTCCATATCTCATCTTCTTCATTATGCTCAAATAAACCTACGAAGAAATTTTTGCTTCTAAACTACTCTAGGGATCAAATAACGAAGAATGAAAAAGACTAGACCGAAAACGGAGTTCGTTTGACCCAAAAACGAGTCAAAACAAAATCCCGTACCCGGACCCGTTCTTTAAAAGATGGAAAGTTGTAAAAATGACCCTATGAAAAATTTTATATTTTTCCTACAAACTAGATGATAAAAGAAAATTTTCTAAAAAAGCAAAATATTTTTTTGATAATTTTTGTATTTTTTATGAATTAAATAAACTTTTAACTAAATTAAATTATAAAAAATATTAAATGATTACGAAAAATTCTGAAAATTTTTCTAAAAATACTAGACACCTTGACAGTCCTACGAAAAATAAGAGACAAAAATAAGCTCAACAAATAAGCCCGAAAATAAGCTTATTCAGCTTATAGGCTTATAAGCTCAAAACCCCTTTAAATAAATAGGCCCTTGAGTCTTTAACGAAAAAGACCCAAGGGCGCAGTGGTTAAGTGTGTGTGTAAAGGGGGTTTGTATCGCTTGGTCCCGGGTTCGAGTCTTGCTCACCCGGGCCAAGTGTCTTTCCCCCTTTTTTATTTTTCGAAAAACTCTAGGGTAGAAAATGAACAAAAGTAAAGTGAAAGGTAGGCGGGCAAATTAGTGTAATTTTACACTATAGTGCAAACGAGTACCCTTGGACTTTAAGAAAAGTACCAAACCAACCCTACGATCTAGCTTATTTTTTTGGCTTGTTAAAAATTGAGATTCAGCAAAAACTTAAAACTACAAACTTATTAAGGAGCTTATATTAAACAACTTTAACAAATGCACTTTTCACTTTTATCAAAAGAATAAGCTTAAAAATAAGCTTAAAGTTGACAGCAAGCTTAAGAGGCTTTTAAGCTAAAATTGCTTAAGTCTTTTTGGGCTTGGGGTCGTATAAGCTAAGATTTGGGCTGAAATAAGCAAAAGGGATCTAAACTACCCTAAATAAGCTTAAAAAGCTTAAAGCTTAAGGCTAAATAAGCTGGGACAAAGGGCTTAATGGCAAAAAACTTAAAACAAGCTTAAAAGGCTAAATTGGCTTAAGTTTTGGACAAATAAGCTAAATAAGCTTGACAACTAACTATCTAATCTAAATAAGCTGTTAGAACACAAAGGAGCTTATTACATAAGCTAAATAAGCACAAATGGAAATTAAGCAATCACTTCACCTAAATCATGCAAAAACAGTCAAAGGGCATGTTTGGGCTTAAAAATAAGCACACAAATAAGCTTACTAAAATCTGAAACTTTGAGGACTTATACAAGAGCTTATAAGCTCTTGAAATAAGCCAAAAACTTGGGCTTAAAAGCACAAAGAGCCAAAGAAAAAAGGGCTTAAAATCTCCCCTTTGCACCAGGGGAGATTTAAGCTAGCCTTGAGGGCTTATTTGACAGCTTTTTTTAAGCTGTCAAATAAGCTCTAAACACACAAATAAGCTAAAACAGATTGAGTGTTCTAGCTAAACAGCTTATGCACCAATTTTGAGCTTTTAAAAATCAATTTTACTTGCTTATTTTTGATAGTGAAAAAGGCTTTTGGATCTTTTAAAAAACTTGTGACACTAAAAAAAACACTTGGACAATTTTGACTTAAAAGTCAAAAGACAAGAGGTCTAAACAGCTTGAAATAAACACAAAGATGCACTCTTTTTGACACTTAAACTCACACTCACAAGTGCTTATCCAAATAAGCACTTGTGATGTCTTGAAAATCTAACAGTTTCACACAAGGTTCATAAAAACTTGAAAAGCAATTTTGAAACTAAAAAAAACTTTTTAAAACAGCTTAAAGTGGCTTAAAACTTAAGCCTAATCTAACCCAATGGCCTTAACCCATGCCAAAGCCATTTTGACCCGTTTTGGCCTTGTGCCAAACACCCCTTTTCTTTAAAACTGTCAAGCCTTATTGCACTTAAAAACTTTCTAAAAGCTAAAACTTTCAAAACTTTTTATCTACTCTCACTTAAAATGCCCTAATAAAGCTATTTAAGCTATAAATTGCCTAGCTTATTTGGAAAAATAAGCTAGTTTCTCTACTAGCTTAAGCTACTTAAGTAACAGTTTTTTGAAAGATAAGGTGATATTACACACATTCAAGCAATGAGAACTTAAAACAGCCAAATAACAATTCTAAACTAATGTGCTTGCAAAGATAAAAAGCAAATAAGCTAATGTCTAAAGCTAAAAATTAAGCTAAATGAAAATTGAGAATTTAAACCTTGGATTTTTGTTGTCTCAGAACCAAGGCCACTCTTTCTGAGTGAGTGGCCTAAAAAGACATACACCTAAGTGGCCCTTGCCTCTATTCCTTGAGCTAAAAGCTCAATAAGCTGATAATAGCTTATTTCTTCAATGGCTTCCAAAATCAAAATCAAATGAGCATTTATGAACTAAATTCAACTTAAAACAGTATTTAAGAACTTTTAACAGGTATTAAACTGAATTTGAGCTTATTAACAAGAATAAGCTCAAATTAGCTTATTGAGAGCTTATGAAGTAAAAACGGCTTAAATTTTCATTAAAACTGAAAATTACAAGTGCATACAAGAAATTAATTTAAAAATACTTTAAATTACTTTAAAAACTACACTCAAACTACTTAAAACTGAATTAAAAACTACTCTCTTGCCACAATGGCTTACAAGGCTTTTATAGCCAAAAATATACAACTAGGTCTTCTTTTCTTCTCTCTTGCTGTTGTGCTTGTTTGTAGACACACAAACAGGGATGTGTTTGTTTTGTGAGTGGTTTAAACCTCTAATCTTGGCCCTTCAATCTTCAAAATTCAATCTTGGCCATCGAAATAGACCTTGGGGGGTGTGGGATTGCCAACTTGGCACATTTGTAGCTGGGAAAGGTAGTGGAGGAGGGGGAAAATGAATATCCATGGTGGTGGTGAAGGTCTATGGGGTAAAAACGGGTTTATAGACCCGTGATTGTGTTTGGGGGGAAAACAAGGCGGGAAAAACGGTTTAAGTGTATAACAGAGTGTGTGTTTGAGAATTTGGCAAATATGGCCCCTCAAAGTTACTTGTGTTATTGCACCCGTCGTCCTTGTGGTTATATAACTTTTGGGGACTTGGCAAAACAAGTCCCCAAGAGTTATATAACTCTTTGCACAATTCGTCCTTGGTGTATACAAGTTAGGGGAGTTGGCAGTTTTGCCCCCCCACTTGTTACTTTGAGCATTTTGCAAAAACAGCCATTGTCTTTTTTTTTTCTCTTTTCTCTTATAAATATAAGTTTAAGGGTTTGGCAATTTCAACCCTTAAACTTATATTTCTTGATTTATTGACTATTTTGGGCTTCGTGGTTGACTTGGGACTTGACCCAGTTGACATTTTCTGTTGTGTTTGTGACTTGGATTGACTTTCCGGCTTTGATTTGGCTTTGTCTTTCCCACGTTCTTTTCCATTCCCGAGTCTGGTTTTGTCGTTTGGGCTTTGTTTTTCTTTCCTTTCTGTAGTTATACGTTCCGGCACAACATCAATTAGCATAACAGCTGTATTTCTGCATTTTAACGTCCGTTTTGGTTATTTTAGCTTGTTTTTAAAGGTAAAAGGTATGTGTAATTAAGCACATACCATAGACATATATTCTTCTTGGAGAAATGAGCATAACTTCATTGTTTTGGTTGAATATGGTTCCTTGAGTCTTGGTAAACAACACTTTGAAATTACATCACATAACTGGCTGATGCTAATCAAATCGTGTTTCAGATCATTCACATAAGCAACCCTGGTGAATGTGATTCCATTGCAGTTTACTGAGCCATATCCTTCTGTGTTACCTAAAGAATTATCCCCAAACACCACCTTAGGACCTGATTCATTTGAATATCTGTGCAGATATTATTTGTCATGTGTCTAGAACAACCACCTTCTAGATACCATACATGTTTCTTTAAGTAATCATGCATAGACATTTCAAACATATTAGTTTCTTTTGTGAACCCACTTTTTAGTAGGTTCATCGGATCACTAAGTAGAAATCCTTGGTTTCCTATTGTTAGGAATGGCCTTTTTATCACAGTTAGAGGGTTCATGAGCAATGGTACCACAGATGTCACATCCAGGGTAGTACTTACACTTATTATAGTGATGGTTATTGAAGCCACACTACTTGCAAGGTATGAAGGGTTTAGGGATCTTACGAGCCTTCCTAGAAGAGGACATCTAAGATGACTCAGCTTTAAGCTTAGACAGGGTCTTCTTTACAACAACTTGCTCAAGGTGTTCTTTGGTCAGGTGGTCAGAAGATTGGCAAATGGAACACTGAGGTTGGTTATAATAGTCCTCTGAGAGGTGAATTTTGATACCATAGTGTTTGCAAGGGCTATATTTAATCTTTTGTTTTCGATTTCCAGATGAGGAAATCCCTATTTTAGAGACAGATGATGAGTTTTTAGAGGATGTTTTGATATGTTCTTTTAGTCCTTTCACTTCTTTCATAAGAATGGGAAGAAGTTTCTTAGTGGATGAGTCATCCTTCTTTTCAGGACTAGGGTCAGGGATAAAGGGTGTCTTGGTTTGAGCCTTTTTCTTGACAATCTTAACTGATGATTATTTTTTAGTAACCTGTTTAGTCTTATCAAAGACAGTAGAGGTCTAAATCAAGTTAGCAGTTGGTATGACATCATTTGATGTACTAATGGGCTCTACCCCTAAAAGTTTAGGAAGAGGAGGTAGAGGTTCCTGATTATCACACTCACACTCAGTGTCAGAGGTGACCTCAGGTACCATCTCAAAGGGGGAGTTCTTATCCTTAGTGAACATAACCTCTTTTGAGGAGACTGTTTCTTTTCGTTTCCCTCTTCCACCCAGGGCACGAACAATGTTACCAGGGATTTGCTCAGTGAGCAATTGGTCAAGGGTGACTTTACTAGAGGTCCATTTATCAATAACTTTCTTTATGTGAGAGATCTCATCTTTCAGAGATTTATTTTCCAGATTTATCCTGGTAATCTCATGATGAAGGGCAAGGTATTAGACTTTGGTATTTTTAAGTTCAATAAGGTCAGATTTACATGAGGACAACTCTTGTTTAAGAGAGTTGAACTTGCTTAGCAAGTTTTCCTTTGACTTTCCACATAGTGGAGGTCTACATTTAAATAATCTAAAACATGTTTCCTTTCATCACCATCATTCATTGAAAGAAGTCTTTATACCTTTTTCATGGTGATTTCAACCCACTGACCAAACCTAGCATCAGTCTTTCCCACAATTGGCTCATCCTCAACGATAGCCATAAATGCTTTAATCCTAGTAACACCCTCATCCACAAAGGATATATATTCTTCATCCCAGTCAAATGACTCATCTACCAACCCCTTTTCACTTTTATTCTTAGACACAACATCAATCTTTCTAGTAAGAAGGGCTAACTTAGCTCTTAGTGCTTTGTATTTACCCATGTAGTCTTTGTGATTATTGTCATCATTTTGATTGTACTGTTGTGATGAAGATGAATTTGTGTGAAATTCAGGCTTGTTGTAGGTTTTGTTTGATGAAGGATGTTTTATTTGTAGGACAATCATTTTGAAAATGTCCTTGTTTCCCACAAGTAAAACAAGTTTCATTGTATTTGTCCATGGGTTTCCTAGTTAAACCAACTCTTCTTGATCTTTTGTAGAACCTCTTCTAGTTTGCAAGAAGAGCTTTGTCATGAAACTCAACATTAAGATCAACTAAGAATTCACTGTTGCTCCTGGTGTCCTCTTCAACATCTGAGTCATTATTCTGAGTACAAGTGTTAGAAATCAAAGCTTTTGATGCAGAGTTTTGAATGGTAAATCTCTTAGTCTCAGACTTATAGATTTGATAAATCAGCTATTCTTCATAGTTTTATTTGCCATACAGGGTAGCTAGAGTATCATTCTTGATAGCATTATTAGCTCTCTAAGTTTTATTTATACTTAGCCATTTCTTTGGTAAACTGTTAAAAAACGTGACATTTGCCTTAGTTGAGGGATTTTAACATCTTTTTTCAAGTTCATTTAACAAGATTTTCAACATGGTGCAGGTTTCTTTCACATTTTCACCTTCAAGTGCTTTGAAAGCATTGAACTTAAGTCTAAGAGCAGCAATCTTGGTATCTCTTGTTTTAGATGGTCCCTCATGACTTACAATTAAATCATTCCACATTTCTTTAGCAATGGTTCATTTAATGACAGCTTTCATTGTGTCATTAGGAAGACACGAGATAATGATACTTTTCAGTCTCTTATCTTGATTAGCAAGATTTCTGTCAGTAGTAGTCTACTGGTTTTGAGGTTTAGTTAAAAAGTTTTCAGGTGTGGAAGTAGTGGATTATGGTACAAATGGTTCATTTTCTAAGATTTCAAGTAGAAAGAATTCCAGTCCATCAAGATAGACTAAAAACATATCTTTCTAGCTAGTGAAATCTTCCACATCAAGTTATAGAATATTTGTGACATGTGAGCCTCCCCTAGATCAAGAAGTTAGGGGAGATCATCATCACCAACAACATTATTGATAACATTAGTTGTACCATTGTTGTTGGTGTTGTCAGGTTCAAAAACATTTTCTACCCGGTTACGGTTTCTAGTATTTCCAAGATTAGGAACTGGAGGTGGTGGAATAGTTTCAGACATGATTGGATCTTGATTTTAAAAACTTTGAACGATTTATATAGTTTTATGAATCAAACCGCTCCGATACCAATTAAAAGTCCCAATTAACACGTTTATATAAAATATATAACACTAATGTAAACAAATAACACATGATAAAACTTTTTAATTGTATAATGCTTTATTGATATACATCAAAGTATTACAAAGTGTTATGGATCACACTAGTTGAATGATAATGTAAGATTACCCTTTGAACAAGTAAACTTAATAGATTATCAAGTTTGCAAGCGAACTTATATAGACCCGCTGATAGGATTAGCTGATTATCGTGTAAGTTCGATAAAGTAGTAAATGCCTATAATAACAACAACAATAAAAGTGATAACATGTACTACTAACAACATTCCCTATTTATAGTGATACGAGGTTGTTTCCTTAGTGGAGGTAGGTGGGACGTGTCAAGAATCCTATTGTGAAAGTACGTTTGCATTTAATTCACCTCTATTCTTAGAAACATCCCTCTCGTACTTTTGTGAACAGTTCTACCAACTGTTCACTTCTTTTACCAACTCGTACCTAGGTAGACTTTAATTTGAAAGACACTTTATCCCGCCATTTTGCTTTATTGAATTATCCCACCTAAACTTCACTTAGAGATAATAGTAAGTTCAACTTGTTTATCTTCAAAGGGTAACAAGATCACCAGGGTATTGCCACCCCTGACTCTCTTCAATCCTTCAATGTATTCTATCTAGATACCAGTTGATGAGTATGTCTTCAAGCAATCTTCAACTTACTTGACGATGTCTCTTACTTGAATACGTCTGAGGTTGCTCGCTAAAGTTATGTTTAAGTGAGCCATTTCATTGCTCGCTGATGTCAATCTGCGAGTCTTCAACACTTAGCCTAATTTCAATTTAAATCTAGGAAGATTGTGCACTCACTTGGCCCAACATAACCCAACCACATTATAACTTCATCGATCATTGTGAAATATTTGGTGGTTACATATTAAGATCATAACCATAAAACCATTTAAAAATCAATCAAAGTGTTTTGAGAAAGAGATTTAGCACCTTGAAAGTTTTTGATTTTCAGAAATACTCTCCCTACACATGTGCATCATAATATGAAAGAGTTTTGCGCATGGAGGTAAGAGTTTGCACTTGAGTCAAAGGCAATTACATTTTAATCTAATCCCCCCCTCCCTCTTAAAATAGCATACCATTTAATATTTTTTATACCAATGGATTAAAGTCTATATTGAGGTTTGAAAAGCACATGGGAGAAAATGCTTATTTCATGATTATTGTTGAAACATATTAGTTTATACTCCCCCTCAAAAATATATTTAATAATACCAATTATTTAAATGAGAGAGGGAGAGTCGAACACGCAATTTAAAAAGTTTTGATTTTTTTAGAAAACATCTTGAAAAATTGTGCTCTTGATCCAATTTCTAAAATTATTTATATATTAGGCCAATTGGATTAGCATTTTCTTGAGCTCACAATTTGGAATGATTGCGTGACTTAGCTCAAGACAGAAAATATGTAAACTTCTAGTTGTGAGGATAAATGTACATGAATATACACTTTCTTATATCTGAAGATCGACTTCTAAGCTGACATTACTTAGAAGTCGTTTGTCTTGGTTGCAAAACTTTGAATGTTTTGATCATAGTGCCCAAGACTAAGAAGATTTCTCTCCTTTTTAAGGTAAAACGCTCTGAAACGTACAATTACCTATTCTTTAGGATCTAGTTGTGCACTGAAATGTACACAAGTCATTAGAAATTTTTAGAAGAATGTCATGTTTTGAAAACAATTTCATAAACATTTGGTAGTTAAACTCTCGCTCAATGTACATTTACACTTTCGTATCATTATTAAATGACATTTCTAGAGGCGTAAATACAATTGAATTTTGATGAGAGACATGTTGTGAAAAGAATAGTTTTGGATTTTTATTGGTTTTATAATTTTGTATTTTGCTAATATGAAAATATTTATAAGATTTGAGATGTTTTGTTTTGATTTCAAGAAGAGCATTCGTTAAGACTCTCTAATTCTTGTGGAGTAAAACATCTTGAACTTTCTGTTAGCCTCAAAATATTGAGTCGAACAAGGAAGCTCGGTCACTCAACGAGGAAGCTTCGGTCTTTAATTAATTATATGTTGTAATAGGCTAGAAAGGGTAAATGGGCTCGTTTATGTAATCTAACCGGTCACGTGTTATGGGCTAAAGCCCAAAGTAATTCCAAGTAATCTTGAACCCGGGCCATAGAAAGCCTATAGGCATGAAAGCCTCATGATGTAAGTATAAATACCCCTCTCCAAGTGTGGAGAGGGTGTTGGTCTCATTTGTATTTTGTGCAAGTAAATCAACCATCTCATTTTCTCTCTACGTTCTCTCTCTTGTTTCTCTCTCTAAAATTCTTTCATTATCATTCTTCTCATCTTATTTTTCTTGTTCAAATGGTGAAGTGAAGGTGATTATTGGTTCTGACACTTACCTCACTATTCCCCTAGAGAACGATCTTCTCCCATTCATGCCTATATTATACTACAACGGTTAGGTACATTGCCTCAAGGGTTGTAAAACTTCGGTGTTGCAACCATTGCATCACAAACACTCAATTTGATGTCATAAAATGTGTTAGTGCAAATATTACTATATTTAAACTAAACAAGCCCTATGGTTATAATAATAACAAACAAGTAACTTGTAATACATAACGTAAAATGCGCAAGTTACTCGTGACCACAACTCATCAATGCATACATTCATCAACACCTCTCGAGTCCACTCATGCTTTAACAAAAGGTACGAATATGTTTGTTATGTTGCATTATGATCAACCCATTTAACAAACCATTGAGAATGATTAAAATACTTTTTAGTATCACTAAGTATTTTCAAGGTCAATCATTCTTTTTTGAACCTCGTTTTGCTTTTTCATTCTAAGTATGAAAACTTTTTTATAAACTAGCAAAACTCATTTTGTCATGCATACTAAAATACTCATTTGCATAAACCCATGTAAGTTTACTTACATCACCACTAAACCAATGCTTTTAAGTAATCACTTACTTAATAATAACTAATTGCAATAGTGAATAAGACAAAATAAGATTAACAATTTTTGGAAACAAATCTTATAAGATATTTCATATCTTACATATCTTTCCTTTTAAATGTTAAGCTTGATTTTCTTTCTAGAAAAATATCTAATTTGATTTTAAAGTACACTAAGGATCTAAAAAATGATTTAAAAAGATTTGAAAAGATTTTTTAACAAATTTGAAATTGGCCCGCGGATCCACGGATCTACCTAATAGGCATACGGATCCACCATAACTGAGTCCGTGGATCCTTGACGGCCAAGTTTTGGGTTTTCTATAAATACCACCCATTTGTTTATTTTTTTGACAATCTCTTTTGACAACCATTCTCCCACTTATATTCACACATTTAGGGATCATTATAATCAATTTTTTACAATGTAAAAACACAATTGATCATGTCTTTAAAAGCCCGCTAATCTTTGATTATAACGCTTCTAAATTTCATTTGTTGCAAGCATGATTCTACATGATCATCTATTTGAGCAAGCTTAGATATCTTTTCATCATCATCCACCACAAGCTCATATATGAAGATCTACCACAACAAGTCTTGAGTCTTGTCATCTTCATCAACAACATCATGCTTAGTGATCTTGATGTTTAGATTAGGTTTTTACATCAAATTGACACATATGTCTTGGATCATCATCCTACACCATTGTGTATCATTTATTATACAACAAACTAGATGTTAGTTGGTTTATGTGTTTAGGCCATGAAACACAAGGTTTGTTATGTTGGGCCATAAAACATAAAGGGTTTGGTTATACCCGAAGAAGAACTCGGTACTTAGCTTTGTACCGAAAAAAGTGTAAGTGATGTTAGGTTGGGTCTACCTCGAAGTAGGACTCGGTATTTAGCTTAGTACCGGATAAAGTGTAAGCGACGATGTACGGTTTTTTCCGCCTAAATGGAGCTTGTTGATCTAGTGAAGTAACTCTCGAGTTGGGTACTCGGGAAGTGGAGTAGGGCGAAGATGAGCTTCGCAGCCGAACCACTATAAATCATCATGTCTAGTTTGTGTTTTCTTTTACTTATTGCTTTACATTTATATTTGCTTTTATCACCTTATATTTATATTTGCATTGCGTCTATGCTTGTGTTATATATTGTGTTGTGGTGATATGATTTGTTTTATGCTCTCTAGTATCTTTATTGTAATAGAACTATTATGGACACCTTTCATATTACGTCAAACTTGATTGGTTGCTTGATAAAAAAGTTTTAGGTTTTAAATGGAAACGTACTCACCCCCCTCCATGATTCCAAAAATGGTATCAGAGCCAGGTCGCTCTAGTTTTTAAAACAAATGGTTTTAAAAATAGAGTACGGTCCATGTATCAAAATTTCTATCAAGCGACACATAATATGAAAAGTTCTTCTTTGTTTAGCACTTACAAGTTTTGATGTTAAATATAATGTGTTATACTAGCTTGAAGGTCTTCAAACGAATCTCAAACAAAGGGAATAATATGACTAAAAGTTAAATAAATATCTCTGGAAAAAATTCACCTCTTCACGGATCCACCAAAAGTGGACTCGTCCATAAAGATCCGTCGGTGGCATTTTCAGTTTTTGTCCAACTTCAATAATTCATAGAAAATCAACCGTGCTCGACGATTCAAAAACCAATTTTGAAGGATTTTAAATGTACTTTCTAATGGAATGGGTCTTAAATCTTAATTCGAATTTTATGTTAGTCATATAAGTAAAATGCCATAGAGTGTCTAAATCCAAAATTTTGTTTTGGTGTAAAAAGTTTATTTTAACTTTTCCTTTTGAGTCGGGTACTTCTAGTTGGTATCCTTTTGAAAGCTGGTGTATTTTATCATTGGAAAGTAAATGTCTTTTTAAAATCTACTAATGGGGGAGGAAACTAATTTATTTACAAATAAAATCAAGCTATGTATACATTGTTATATTTTATACACAAAACAAAGTGTATAATGTTTTTGTGTTATATCAACATCTTGTAAATCTTAATATTTATGGTAACTGATTGTGTCGTTGTGTGGTGTTAAATTATGATTCAAGTTTTAAATTTATATTTTGCCGACTTAACCAAAAATAACACTTTAACGGGCAGTGTACCCAATCGATGGGAGTTTCGTGGTAAGTAGGGTGTCGAACACTTGGAGCGAAGTTAAATCTTTCAATTTATTAATACTTTGGTTTTTCTAATCTAAGTTAGTCTAATCTATGCTAAACCTATGCTAAACCTATGTTAATCCTAAATCTAATGGAAAAGGGAGGGTTTTTAGTCTGAAAGACTGGCACAGGTTTTGTGGTGTCTAAAACCAAATCAAGACACTTTAACCCACGCAAACAAATTAACAAAAGATAAAAGAGCGGTCTAGCCAAATATAAAAAAAACTGTATTAGCCATTATTAATCCAATCAGAACGTTGGTTTGTTTATTAGTGCAATGATTACTTATCTCGAGGCGGCATATCATTCTTAAGACTTAGGCGTTACTTCTTCCTAAGACCTAGACACGTAAAAAAATTTCACAATTAAACGCATCCGCATAAAGCATCCTTATTTGCTGATTATAATCTATCTTAGGGATTAAGGCAATGGTGATCTTGTTAAACCCTAGCTCATAGAGACTTTACCCACTTACTGCTTAACGGCTCTTTATATACTAGTAATCCACTGTCTAAGTCTTTACCAATTGATTAGAACGTACTCGTTGGTACCAAGGTCAACTTACGGCTTAACTAAGCTCACAATCAAAGGGCAAAGATAGGTCAATATTTGTGATCCTATGATTCTAGATATATAAATTGCAATATGGAGAGCTATCCCGGACTCTTAGCCTACGCCCAAACAACACCAAAGTTGCAGTGCATTGAATATGTAGGACTAGACCCAGTTGAATGATAGGTCGCATACTTAAGCACGTAAACAAATATGATGATAAACATAAACAAGCAATTCAATGTTAAATTAAGAAATCGAGATATACAAACCAAACATTAAGATCTTCATAACAATGGCTAATACCCGAAGGTATTAGCCTTCAAACGTCATAATTAATACAAAAGTAATGATTTAGAAAAGGTAAACTAACCGAGTTAACGAATGATACCAAAAACTAAACGATTACACGAGTATAAGAAATTACACGTTGTCTCCTATGGAATGAATCGCATTGCTCGACCTCTTCTGCTCTTTTTCTCTTCTAAAAATCAACTTTTATGGTTTAGGTATCGAGAATATGATTTAGCACCCTTAAAACTCGTTTTTGAGTTTTCTACTTATAAGGTTCGAAGTCGGTTTCGATATGGCGTATCCAAGGTCTTGGATACGGCGTATTGGGGATTTCTTAGAGTAGGGACCATGTTTGATATCTTCCAGAATATTTTATTCTCATACAGCTTAAATACGACGTATCGCCTTTCTTAGATACGACGTATTGGATCTTGTGGTCTTCTGTCTTTGGTGAGTGCAGGCACAGATACGCCGTATCTTCCTTGATGGATACGACGTATTGGTCTACAGAACAGTAATCTTCAAATATCTTCGTTTAAGCTCCAGTGCCTTTTAGTCAATTTTCACAAAGTACTCCATAACTACTGCGATTCTCAAATAAGAACGATTAAGTAACAATTCTTTGCAATAATTATACAAAATGGGTTAATTACATGGGTTAAATGATGCTATAAAATAGACGTTATTTGATGTCATCAAATATCCTCCCACTTGAATCCTTCTTGTCCTCAAGTAGCCTTTAGAAGTTTATAAAAATGTATCCCTAAGGATTTTTCCGTTTAAGCATTTATTTGATCTATTACAAGCACACAACCAAAACACCTCACGAAATAGGAAGATGAAAACACTCAAATCACTCAACTAATCTATGTGGTAACATGTAACTAATTTGCTCAATTGGTCGGTCGTGACGAGTATTCTATCATAGGCTTGGCAAGGATACACATCTCCACAACTAGAGCTAAGGAGTAACAAGTTTATAAATGTAAAATGGGTTTTTATGATAAGGCTTAGGGGTTGATCATTCTATAATTCTTCACCAAAAGTACCACACCAACAAAGCAGCTGAAGCACACATACATGGTCATAACGACGAAATAGACATGTGTGTTCGATCACATCCTCATTCGAGTTTAACCAAGGGTTAGGATGAAGAATGATATAGGGTAGGGATCTTCTAACTTTCACCAATAGTAATAAACCAATAAGGCAGCTGAGACATGCATACATGGCCGTAACGACGGAATAGACATACATGCTCGTACACATCCTCATTCACGTAAAACCCATGGTTAGTGATTAGGAAAGGGAATTAAATTGTTGTTAAATAAAAATTATGAAACAAATAGACTATGTCCAAGATATAAGTTGCTAGACACTTTTTTCTGTCCGTTACCATGATAAAGACACAATTATTTACAAACGTCTTGATCATTGATCAAAAACAACAACCTAAGTTGGCGTTCCCGTAACGGTCATCCCATACTTTACAAACTTTTACAAGACAAGTGGCGATATCTATCACTTTATACAATACTCTACATCGTTGATTTTTAAGATGTATCAACGAATAATCGATCCTTCATATAATTTCTTCGGTCTAAGCTCTTGCGATTATTTCCAAACTTTCCTTCTATTTTTTTGTTGCGATTTTTCTAATTTTTTTTCATTTGCTAACACTATACTACGAAACTCGGTGTAATTTCACCATCTTCACGATCATAATAACTCCGGATAATTCCTTCGATAATTCTTTCGTTCTTCGGATGTACTAATAATTGCGTTGGTAGTAAAAATACATGAGTTTTGACTACTTTATACATTCCCATTTGCAATGTGAAAATTTCTTCCCAACCATACCAAAGATAGAAAATTGACACAAGACTTGGGAAATACATACTTTACATTTAAGCAACTAGCAATTGATAAATGGACATAATCTAACAGGGTAGGCTAAGGTGTAAAGGTGTAACGAAACATATAGTTGGTGTAATTCCTAAAGGATTAGCTCTATGGGTTGTTCTAGGGGTATCTTACTCTTAAGATGAGAGTAAACAAAGGGTTTATACAGGGGTTAACTAACCAGTGTAGTTAGTTAATAAAACATGTTGGGAATTAAAAAGCTTCTACAAGATAATGCTGCTGAAGGGCTTAATACTGCTAGTTGTAATAGTTAGTACTACTAGTTATAGTTAGTACTGTTAGTACAATGTTAGTACGGTCAGTATATAGTTAGTACTGTTAGTTAGTGTTTTAGTGCTGCTTATGAGATATGTATGAGATAAATTAGGAATAGATATGCATGATCTCTGCATAATCTCCTAACGCGTTTTGTAAGCCTATTAGGGTTTTTCCTTGGTGTATAAAAGGAACCCTTACGGCATAGTTAGATATTCATTCATAGATCAATATTCAGAGAATAAAAGAAGAACACAATTAGCTATTAGGCAAAACATATAGTTGTTTTGTGATTTGTTCAATATAGTGAAAGTTCTGTGTTCATTGTTTGATTGTTTCTTCTAAGTATATAAAGATTAATTCCGCATAGTCTTTATATATACATCACAAGGTTTATAATATGGTTGTTTAGATTTATCTAAGCAGAACAAAAGATCCATTAAATTGGAACCAACAAGTGGTATCAGAGCGGGTGTTCTGAAACCTTGATTTAGAAGAAACAAACTAGATCCATCTCTCTGTTCATTCCCTATATAAAAAAAACCATGGATCTAGAAAATACCCAAAACAATTCTCTTGCAAAACTGCCACTTCTTAAGCAAGGTGAATATGATACATGGAGACTCAGGATAGAGTCATATATTCAACTTCAAGACTATACTCTCTGGGAGATCATAGAGGAAGACAACTCTTTCAAGCTAGTAGCTCGAACCACTACAGACGAAGATGGTACATCTACTACAACAATACCTGGTGCTGTTACTGCTGAACAGAAGATCCTAAAGAAGAATGATCTTAAAGCCCGAAGCATCCTGATGATGACACTTCCAAGTGAGCATCTACTTACTTTCAATAAACACAAGGATGCCAAGTCTTTATTTGAAGCCATAGAAGCAAGATTTGGTGGTAATAAAGCCACCAAGAAGACTCAAAAGACACTCTTAAAGCAGATGTATGAAACCTTCAATGCTTCTAGCTCAGAGTCACTTGACTCTATCTTTAACAGGCTTCAGAAAATTGTAAGCCAGTTAACTATCTTAGGTGAAATCATCACTCCAGAAGAACTTAACCTGAAATTCTTAAGAAGTCTTCCTACTGAATGGGGTATGCATGTTGTGGTCTGGAGGAACAAATCAGATCTGGGCTCAATAAGTTTTGATGATCTTTACAACAATTTTAAGATTGTTGAACCAGAAGTCAAAAGAAGTGTAATCTCTAGCTCAAACTCAGGCTCTCAGAATTTGGCCTTTCTCTCAGGTCATAGCAGTACAAATGATGTTAATACTGCTAATGTTCATGTTAGTACTGGTAGTACTCCTGTTAGTACTGCTAGCACTAATAATAGTACTGCTTGTCTCAGTGATGCCACAATATATGCTTATCTGGCCACTCAACCCAATGGGTCTCAAGTTGTTCATGAAGACCTAGAGCAAATCCATGAAGATGATCTTGATGAAATGGATTTAAAGTGGCAATTGGCATTGCTAAGTATGAAAGCAAGAAAGTTTTATCAGAGAACTGGTAAAAAGATTATCATCAATGGAAGTGATACTGCTGGTTATGACAAGAAAAAGGTGAAATGTTTCAATTGTCATAAGTTGAGACATTTTGCTAGATAGTGCAAAAATCCTAGGAGTCAAGAAAACAAGAACAGAAGTCAAGATAGCTCAAGAAGAACAGTGAATGTGGAAGAATCTTCTTCCAAATCTATGTTAGCTATAGATGGGATCGGATTTGATTGGAGCTACATGGCAGACGAGGAGGCTTCTACCAACTTTGCACTTATGGCTTTCTCTGACTCTGAGATACAAAATAACAAAACTTGCTCTAAAACCTGTCTTAAAATTTTTGAAGATCTTAAGTCTAGGTATGATAAGTTGAGAATAGAGCTTAATAAGTCTGAATCTGATTTATATAGTTATAAAAAGGGTTTAGCTTCAGTAGAAGAACAACTGGTCTTTTACAAGAAAAATAAATGTATGCTTTGTGATTAAATTGCTGTACTAAAAAGTGATGCCTCATTTAATGAATAAGATATTAATGCTCTTAAGAAACAGGTAAAAAGACTTAAGAAAGAAAAATAGGATAATCAGTTTAAAATTGACAACTTTGAAAATGCCTCTAAAAGTCTGGATCAATTGATTGCAAATCAAATATCTGATAACAATAAGAAGGGTCTAGGATATAATGATGTTCCCCCTCTACTTACAGGCTTGTTTGCACTTCCTAGTATTGATTTATCAAACTCAGTACTTGAGAAATTTAAACAGCCTGAATTTGAAGGATATGGTGTTAAGGTAAAATAAGGGTGCTAGTGAAAATGTCTCTAAAGAAGTTAAGAAAACTTCAGATGCTCCAATAATTGAAGATTGGGTTTCTGATTGTAATGAAGATGAGACTGTTATGTTAGAATCTCTTAATGTTTAAAAACCTGAGCAAGCTGATCAACTTAGGAAAGTTAGTCAAAACCCTAGGAACAACAATGCAAGCTCGAATACCCCAATGCCTAAAAAATTAGGAGTTGGATTTCAGTTTACACCAAAAGCTTGTTTTGTGTGTGGGAGTTTTAATAATCTAATTAAAGACTGTGATTTTCATGATAAAAGGATGATACAAAAACCTATTTTGAACAATGTGAAAAAGGGAACTGGTCAAAGGGAAGTTAGACCAGTTTGGACTAATGCAATGAGGGTCAATCATCAAAATTTTTCTAATTCTAGAAGGAATTTTGCTCCAACAATAGTTTTAACCAAGTCTGGCCTAATACCATTTAGTACTGCTAGGCAAAGATTTTCAAGAACTACAACACCAGTTAGTGCTGCTAGGTCATTCAATACTGCTGCACCTAAACCCTCAGTGAATGTTGGAAAACAAAAGACAAATGCTTTTCAAAACTCACATTCACCATTAAGAAGACCTTTTTACCAATAAACAGCACTTAAAAACAGAAAGTTAAATAACAAAGTTAATATTATCAAGGCAAATTCTGTTAATACTGCTAAAGGAAAAAGAATGACAAGTGCTGTTGGGGAACAAAGGATAAATGCTGTTAAGCCTACAACATACTGGGCATGGAGACCTAAAATAAAGATGATAAATCATGTCTACAAGAATACTAGATCATGTATTTGTAAGCAATTTAACTATGTTTATCCAACAGGCAGAAACAAGTCAGTAATGGCTTGGGTTCCCAAGAGAAATTAATTCTCTTGTGACAAGTATAGTTAGTTCTGCTAATTATACTTGATACTGCTATGTTAGTATTGCTATTGTATTTTCTATGTTTTAGACTAACATTTGCAGGTTATAAAAAGTAGTATAGTTAGATTTGAGGGGAGGACTTTGATGATAGAATGGATGGTCTTTTAGTGTTGGTTTTACAACCACACAACAAATGGTCATCAGTTGACCATGCTTAACAGGCATAAGAACTGGCTAGTCCATAAGCAAACGGTTTGTGGTAAAGACTTTTCTAATCCGTTTATGGTTAACAATTTACCAAAAATTGTAGGGTTTTTAACTTTCCTTGCTTTACAGCAAATAGTTGGCTAGTCCAGGATCAAACAGTTCTTGGTAAAGACTAATCACATCTGTTGATAGCTGATAGTTTGCTAAAAACTATATGGTTATTAATGCACCATGTTTTTGCAATGAAGCATTGGCTACTCCGGGGCAAACATAAACTGGTAAAGGGTCATCAAATCCGTTTATGGCTTGTAGTTTGCCAAAAACTATAAGTCCAATGATCCACCTCTCTCAAAAGGTTACACATTTAGAAGTGGAGAGGACTGTCTGAAACTTATAGAATTGATGGATTTGTGTACCAAATTGATTGATAAAGTTACCATTTTGTAAAATGCTCTTAAACAGTCTAAGGAGTCTCATGCTCAGACTCTAATAATGTTGATGAATAAAGTTAAAAGATTGGAAGACAAGCCCAAAGTTATGATTTCAGATGCAAAAGAGTATTTGATTTCAGAGGATCCTGTCAAACAGGGGAGGATGGAAGAAACAGAAAATGCATGAGTGAAGTATGACAAACTTTAAAGGAATATATTAGAGCAGGTCTATATTTGAAGAAGAGTACAAGAAGTTATGCTTGGTGTTAATAATGCTAGATATAAGCTTAATACTGCTAGTGTAAAGTTTGTACTGCTGGGGATATATTTCTACTGCTAAGAGAAGTTAGTACTGTTAGGTTCAAGTTAGTACTACTAGACCAAACTTAGTACTGCTAAGTAATCGTTAGTACTGTTTGAGCCATAACAAAATTAATTTAAGAGCCGTTGAGATATTTCTGCCAACAACCTAGCTTATAAGGTTTCATGATAAGCTCAAATCTTTTACTTCTCATAAAATTCCAAATTATTAATCAACTTTTTATTCATCAAACTGGAAAATTTGAAGTTTTGCGGAAAACATAATATCGTAAATTGGGAATATATCTTGCTGGGAATAACATAAGCAAAAGATTCAGAAGTCTGCAAGATTACAAGAGCAGATGGAAGTTCAAGCTTTCATGGAGATATTCAAGCATTGTTAAGAAGACTTGATAGACAAGATTTAAGTCAACTCTACAACTTGGTTCAAGAAAGATTTAAAGATCATCCACTTCAAGGTCATAATTTAGATCTATTGGGAGATCTTAGGATGTTATTTGATCCAAATGAAGAAGATGACATATGGTTGAATCAACAATATTGGGAGTTACTGAGATGGAAATTGCATGAATACGGCAGTGTTCACTCTTTGTTCTTAGATGGTTCATCAATACAGATTAACATGTTAGTAGAAAAGAAGTATCCACTGAAGAAGGCTATCTTGGAAAAGATGATCAACTTGAAGATTGAAGTAGAAGAAGATAGTAATATGGCAATTGAGCTTATAAAGCTTATCAAATCTCAGATTGCAGAACAGAGTTACCTAACAGGAAAGGAAGCTAAAGTGTTTGAAAGAATCCTCTCAAAATCAAAGAGCTTTAATTCAAGAAACTTAAGATTTGAAGGTAAATCATAAGTTTAGGGGAGGATTGTTTTAAAGAGCTTCTACAAGATAATGCTGTTGAAGGACTTAATACTACTAGTTATAGTTAGTACTGTTAGTACAATGTTAGTACTGTCAGTATATAGTTAGTATTGTTAGTTAGTGTTTTAGTGCTGCTTATGAGATATGTATGAGATAAATTAGGAATAAATATGGATGATCTTTGCATAATCTTCTAACGCGTTTTGTAAGCCTATTAGGGTTTTTCCTTGGTGTATAAAAGGAACCCTTACGGCATAGTTAGATATGGATTCATAGATTAATATTTAGAGAATAGAAGAAGAACACGATTAGCTGTTAGGCAAAACATATAGTTGTTTTGTGATTTGTTCAATATAGTGAAAGTTCTGTGTTCATTGTTTGATTGTTTCTTTTAAGTATATAAAGATTAATTCCGCATAGTCTTTATATATACACCACAAGGTTTCTAATCTAGTTGTTTAGATTTATCTAAGCAGAACAAAAGATCCATTCAATTGGAACCAACATCTTTGACAACACATTATCACAGTAATCAAAACATTTCCAAACACTTTGCATCATTTTCACCCCAATAAATCATAAGAAAAGAGGGGCTATGAAACTCACCTGATGCATAAGCAGCTTCCAAACAATATCAACACAAGCTACACAATACAAACACAAACGTGTTACACACGACCAAGATAAAAGCTCAAGTCCATGTAACTCACATATGATGGATGTCTAAGGGTTTGATTAATCATCATGGGTCACCCTGACACCATGCCCAACCTTAACTTCCTCATTAACACATTACATTAGTTAACTACAATTTATTCAAAAATGCATAATTTTAGTGTGTCTTGACTAACTTAAAGATCTTACTTGATGACCTTTATAAATTATACCAAAAATCAACTATCTTCTTTTATAGGAATTAAAAAAGATTTAGAATGAGAACAACTCCTCTGATCTTTTTGCTCGGTAGATTTCTCCAAAGTTGATTGTATGAGCAGAATAGTGTGTTGTAAATTGCTGTATGGGTATAAGCATGTAATTACAATCAAAATAGGACTCCAAAGATGATTGATACTTCACATACTTCGTGCGATTCTCTTTGCTTTTATCGATTTGGTGGTAGCTGGGTTTCTGTAAAGGGTTGCCTCATCACCCCCCCTAGTCCAATATTGCAACCCATGTTTGGTTTGAGTTGGTAAATATAGAAAAACATGCAAAATTCCTATCGCGGTAATCTACGTTAATTTAAACTAAACTAAATACTAAATACGGGTCAGTCTGTTGAATGCGCCGTATCATGTGCATGAATACGCCGTATTGACATAACTGAAAATAATGTTTTTAAAGTGCATAAAAATAAAGGATTGATAACGTCCAGATAATCAATACGTCGTATGGTATGGAGCGGATACGCCGTATTGATGTCTAGGAAGACAGACTCGATAAAATTAAATAACATTCCGGGTTGTCTCCTGGGAAGTACTTTTGTTTACAGCGAAGTCTTTAAGTTAGACTTTTCTTCAACGTCCACACTTGAAATACTCACTCTTTTTAATTCTGCATTCTTGTTTGGATATGGCGCTTGTTTTTGAAATGTACTCACGAGCTATGGTTCTGAACTTACTGCCAGTCTTGTTCAATCATGCATAAACAAATGTAACATCATGATATATATACAAAAATATAAGAACATGTTTCAAAGTTAGATACATCACGACATGAATAATAAATGTATAAAAGATAGAAACAAAAGATAAAGATAGGGGGATCATGGGTCATGCTCCTGCTGGTCCTGCTGGGCTGTGGAGGTGCTGGCCTCACTAGTCCTCTGTCTGATCCTACGTCTCTGATATGGTATATGGGTCTCAGAGTATGGCGTGTAGGTAACTCGAGCAGAGTCTAATAGCTGTGCAATGCCACTGGCGGCCCATACGGTAAATTTGGAGAAATCCCTGGCCATAACACCAATCACCTCATGCTGCTCAGCTAATGCCCTATGAATCTTGTGCACATCCTCCTCTAATCTGGCCATCCTCTGTGGCATAGTCCTGGCAGCAGCTGGTGGTGGCGGAGGTGCCTGTATGGGTGCCAGAACAACCTAGTCACCCTCATCTACAATAGTAGCATTCTCAGTGGCTCCAAGGGCACTAGCTGCAGCATCAGGCTGCCTCTCTGGTCCTAAGGCTACCCAATCCCATGTATCATCAATCTCCTCATAGATCTGTAACCTTACTAACTTAGCCATATCAATAACCGGGAGTGCTGGGGCAATAATTGTCAATCCCTAAAGCCTCTCCTCCGTCAGGAGTCCAAAATGCTCTGCTAATCGAGCTACAAACTGCCCTTCAGATATCATCGCACCTTGCTTCATCCCTGAAGCAAACAATCTCAAGTACCTAGCCAATAAATAAGGGACGTTGACCGAGCCAACATCCATCCCTCTCAAGTAAAACATATCAGTCACGATCACCTTCTCAGGTGCTTGACTCCTCCCAGCAATACTGTACACAATCAACCTGTGGCACAACCTAAGAATCAGATCCCTAATAGAAGTGTAGGATGGGGTTGTGCCAAGGAAATCTTTAGCTAATGAGATCCCAATCCAATAATCTCCCAGATCTCCTTTGTTGGGGATCTGCCTCGCACTCTCGGCCCAGTATGTACCGAATCCAATAGTCTGCATCTCCTCAGTTGTGTGTAATCCCAAGGCTAAAATAAACTCTCTCCATCTTATACGCCTCATAACTCATCCCAACTAAAACTTTAGGGCTCCAGCTATGTACAAATCAATCACTACCTCTCCAAACCAAAACGTGTTAAAGAACTCTAGAATGAGCTCGTGCACCAACGAGCCTCTAATATCAAACATCCACCTCCATGCTCGGCTAGTGAACACAATTTGTCCTTGAGCATCCCTGTGCTTCATCAGCATCCTAGTACTCAATCCCTCGGCCATCAAATCTGGTAGTCCCCCAAAGTCGAACACCTGAACCCTGTGTACCTCCCTCATGTACAGCCTAGCCAACCTCGTCTCAAAATCTGCTATATCCACATCAGTGTATTGCAATCCCTTGTACCTAAGGTACTGGTGCCTCTGATCACATGATGGAAGAGCCATATCTGCAAAATTAGCCAGAACACTACAAAGTTTATATATTTTTAAACATTCTGTTCTGAGAGAGGATACGACGTATTCATAAATGGATACGCCATATAAAGATCAGTCTAGTCAATACGCCGTATAGATAGAAACCAATACGGTGTATGGGAATGGAAACACAAGATCTTTTTCGGATCAATACGCCGTATTCATTTTACTGAATACGTCATAGTGAGGTTTTAAGATTGGGTAAAATTTAGTCAATACGCCGTATCCATGTTAGTGGATACACCGTATTGCTATGCAGTTTAAAAACGAAAAGGGGTTTCTCATTTCTACCCACTTTGACCCATTAATAATTCTTAGAAAATACGAGTTATCTCATTCAGGGGGTAAAGGGACTTAAGCATAAGGCATAACACCTATTTCTCATCAATCAAATCCTAACCCTAATTTTAATTCAAATTCAATTTGAAATCGCAAATCGAAAAGAAAAAGGGAAAAGCTTATTACCGTATGATTGTGACAAAGAAAAGGATGATTACGAATCAAAACAAGAATGATCTCCAAGATTTTTTTTGGTAAAATATTTTGTTTGAGAGAGAGTGAAAATTTGTGGTAAAACTCAATCTGGCGTATCAGTTGGGTTTTTATACCCAAACTCGATACGCAATATTGATTCTTGATTAATACGCCGTATTGGCGAGTTTTCTTGACTTAGTCAACTTCTGTTAAAAACAGTGGATACGCCGTATAGGTTTTAACCTAATACACCATATCCGTTCTTGGAGACCAATTTTGATAGAGTAAAGAAAACATACCTTGGCCTCCGCAACATTCTTGCACAATCATCATCCTTATAATATCGTTTAGGGTCGAACGGAATGCCAAACGGCACATACAAATTCTTAATAAGATTGAATAGCATCCCGTTGACAAAATGATTCCAAGCCACGATATTCACATTTAATCCCATGATAAAACTTCCCATAACGAAAATTTTTCTAATTTTATCGTAACTTTCCTTAAGAATTTTATTAATATTTTCATTACCCCCCGAAGATTGTATCATATCGATTTCATTTTCATCATTGCCTTTATCCGATTTTTGATCATCGGGATAAATCATATTGAAATGGAATAGATCATTAAAGTACAAAACGCTTTGTTCCACTTCATCATATTCGGACAATGAGGCTTCTTCTTTTAAATCAAATTTATCGATATCTTGAGGGCATAAAGTTGGTTCAGTTGAGAGATCCGATTTAGACGTTAGAGCATCATTGTAAACAATGGCTGGAAATTCATTCTCAAATTCTTTAAAGAAGTCTAAATTGTCAATACAACTAACCGCAGGCTCGGGTGACGAAAATAAAGGCTTATTGACTTTTTCATTATCCTTTTTCGAATCCGTTTTCAAATCACCGGTAGAAATTATTTTATAAGAAAACGAGTTTTTGTCAAAAACCACCGTGTAATCTTCATCGTCGGATTCGTCAAATGATATTTTAAAGTCAATTTCATCGTTAGGAGAACTTACCATAGGTTCACAAGAATGTGTTTCATTTAATGTCAAACTATCATTGAAGACTATGGCCGGGAATTTGGTTTCAACGGATCTGAGGTCGAGAACGTCATCATCATACTAGATATTACCATACCTAGCAGTTTCCCAGTTAAACACTTTCCCATGTTTTCGAGCTTTATCTTCTTCGAGCCTGATATACTCTTCCATAGTAATGTTTGGGTTATCCATCCTATAATGAATTTTACTAGGGCAGAAAACCATCAAATAACTTATACGTCGTATTCAGTGAACTGAATACGCCATAGTACACAAACACAATTTAGCAATCAGACAGGAATATGAACTAAATCTAATCTACACTAATCCTAAGGGTTAGATCTAATCTAATGCTAAAAACCAAAATATCAAATAAAAATTAAGATTAATTCTCACTCCCTAGCAGCGGCGCCAAAAACTTGATTGTGTCGTCGTATGGTGTTAAATTATGATTCAAGTTTTAAATTTATATTTTGCCGACTTAACCAAAAACAACACTTTAATGGGCAGTGTACCCGATCGATAGGAGTTTCGTGGTAAGTAGGGTGTCGAACACTTAGAGCGAAGTTAAATCTTTTAATTTATTAATACTTTGGTTTTTCTAATCTAAGTTAGTCTAATCTATGCTAAACCTATGTTAATCCTAAATCTAATGGAAAAAGGGAGGGTTTTAGTCTGAGAGACTGGCGCGGGTTTTGTGGTGACTAAAACCAATTCAAGACACTTTAACCCACACAAGCATATTAACAGAAGATAAAAGAGCAGTCTAGCCAAATATAAGAAAATTGTATTAGCCATTATTAATCCAATCAGAACGTTGGTTTGTTTATTAGTGCAATGATTACTTATCTCGAGGCGGCATATCATTCTTAAGACTTAGGCGTTACTTCTTCCTAAGACCTAGACACGTAGAATTTTGTCACAATTAAACGCATCCGCATAAAGCATCCTTATTTGCTGATTATAATCTATCTTAGGGATTAAGGCAATGGTGATCTTGTTAAACCCTAGCTCATAGAGACTTTACCCACTTACTACTTAACGACTCTTTATATACTAGTAGTCCACTGTCTGAGTCTTTACCAATTGATTAAAACGTACTCGTTGGTACCAATGTCACCTTATGACTCAACTAAGCTCACAATCAAAGGGCAAAGATAGGTTAATATTTGTGATCCTATGATTCTAGATATATAAATTACAATATAGAGAGCTATCCCGGACTCTTAGCCTACGCCCAAACAACATCAAAGTTGTAGCGCATTAAATATGTAGGACTAGACCCAGTTGAATAATAGGTCACATACTTAAGCAGGTAAACAAATATGATGATAAACATAAACAAGCAATTCAATGATAAATTAAGAAATCAAGATAAACAAACCAAACATTAAGATCTTCATAACAATGGCTAATACCCGAAGGTATTAGCCTTCAAACGTCATAATTAATACAAAAGTAATGATTTAGCCAAGGTAAACTAACCGACTTAACGAATGATACCAAAAACTGAAAGATTACATGAGTATAAGAAATTACACGTTGTCTCCTATGGAATGAATTGCGTTGCTTGACCTCTTCTGCACTTTTTCTCTTCTGAAAATCGAATTTTATGGTTTATGTATCAAGAATATGATTTAGCACCCTTAAAACTCATTTTTGAGTTTTCTATTTATAAGGTCTGAAGTCGGTTTCGATACGGCGTATCCAAGGTCTTGGATACGGCGTATTAGAGATTTCTTAGAGTAAGGACCACGTTTGATATCTTTAAGAATATTTTATTCCCATATAGCTTGAATACGATGTATTGCCTTTCTTGGATACGGCGTATTGGATCTTGTGGTCTTCTGTCTTTGGTGAGTACCGGCATAGATACGCCGTATCTTCCTTGATAGATACGACGTATTGGTCTTCAGGACAGTAATCTTCAAATATCTTCGTTTAAGCTCCAGAATACGTGCCTTTTAGTCAATTTTCACCAAGTACTCCATAATTACTGCAATTCTTAAATAAGAATGATTAAGTAACAATTTTTTGCAATAATTATACGAAATAGGTTAAATACATGGGATAAATGATGCTATAAAATAGGCGTTATTTGATGTCATAAGTAACCCACTTAGGATTGAGAGCTAAGCAAGTTTATCTAACCTTTTAAAAACATTATCTTGCACGATTATCATGTTAATAGTTCAAGTGATAAAATGTGTCAACGCCATATATTCAACACTTTCATTTTATCAAAGTCTTAACAAGGTCTCTAGGACAAGTCTTGCTTAAACATAGGTTAACAAGAGAAAACATCATAATAACACATTAGTATGTAAGAAAAAGAAAATGCGTTTTAAACTTAGTTTGTACTTGTATTAGTCTAATTCACAGTCATAACTAATAAATATTTGGATCAAAATGAACATAGGATTTATTGTAAATTCTAAATTTGAAAGCTTAGTTTTCTTGGTAAGAAAATTATTTCATTTTGTAGTTTTATCTTCACATAAATTTTCACATTAACATTCACTTGAAATGAAAACATTCTCTTTAGTCAAAAGCTTGAAAATATTATATAAACATGTAATCGTTTCAAAAATGATTTGTAATGCTTAAAAATGACTAGGATAATTTTTATACTCTTTAAAAGTTAAAAACTATGCATATTATGCACAATAACTAATAAGTTTTTCTCACATATAAAATAGATAACAATCCTAAAGAAACAAATAAACTCATCATTTAAATGATCTCACACTTAAGACTAGTCTCAGGCTTAATGGAACACATTAGAAAAAAATTTATTTGTCTTCTTTTAAAAGAGTGTTTGTAAGGGTCAAGAAAGATTTCGAATATATATCAACTCATTATTCAAATTATGATTAATATCATTTTCGAATCTAATTGCCAGGTTTTTGAGTTTGGATATGAAATCAGATTCATTATTTGCTAGTTTCAAGATTATATCAAAAACGTAACAAAAGATATTATCTTGAATCTACATACTCAATCACACTGGATTGATATGATAATAATGTCGTTCCTTTCCAAGACGAAAATAATATACATCGGTTCATAACTCACACTTGTGATAATGATACTATATTGAGTCTACATGTTCAATAGGTGTGTTCCTATTATTAAGAATAACATGTTTAAGATGCACGTCAAAGTAGGATTGACGACTTGGATGTTTTCTCTAAGATATTTAAGTAATTTACCTTGCAATGCATTTGGTAAAGTTGTCATTTCCGAAAAACCAAACACGAGAAAATGCACAACATATGTAACTTTGCTCATATAATTCAAAAGCATGAATCAAGACTTAAAATCACTTTTTGATATAATCTTTTCTTACTATACCAAATAAGCTTAACATTATTTTAACTAAACCTTTAAAACAAGAACAATTCAATTATCTTAGATTAGAATTAGAAATGATGGAACATAGTCCATAAATCATTATTTTGCCTTCTTTCAATAAGTGATCGTAAGTGGATTTCGAATATAAAGATGATTATTATTCAAACGATAATTAAGCTTATTATTCTATCAAATTATAAATGTTCAAAATATGAACATGAAGTCGAGATTAGAATTTATCTAGATCATGGAAATATCAATAAAACGACCATAGATATTTTCCAAATCTACATGTTTATTCCAATTTCGGTTAATACATGAAATTACGAAATTGATCGTAAGACGAAAAGAATAATCATCGAATTGCAACTCACACTTGTATTAAAGATGTTTTATTAAGTCTAAGTGTTTAAATGTTTGTGTTATTAGCTAAGGTAAAATTATACAAGCTAAACATAACACACTCCAAGTAGGATCGACAACTTAGAAATTCCATCTGGAAACTCACGAGTACACCAACGTAATAATCAAAACTTGGACGTCGAATCCGAAAATTCAAACCGAGAACCCTTATAACATATATAAGCTTCTCACATTGACAAAAAGTTAACACCATCGCCAAAATAATGGGAAATCAAGTTATGTCCAAATTTTTGACACCCGACGGATCTTTCACACCTAGATCCGTCTTTGATTTAGGTAGATCCGTCCTTTGTCATCAGATCTGTATATCTTCCTTTTTACCATTTTGCACTTGTCTAAGGTCTAACATACATGTAACTAACCTTTAGTACATCATAATTTCTACAATGGAATATTCACAAGATCTATTAATGTAATTAACCTTAATTAGATTATTTTCATAAAGATATGCAATGGTGCATTCTTAGAATGCTCTCAATATAGCATATTTCACATTGTCACACTTAAGTATACTCCAAAGTCCTAGAAGATTCAATCTTGTTTAAACTCACAACATCTTGCTTGATCTCTTATTTAACCCTAGAATTCTACACATCATGATTAGGATTAGGAGAACCAGAATCGAAACATATTAGTTTAGTCGCATTAGATCAAGTATTAGTGGACAATGCATATTTAATCTTTGCTACACTTCATTTGTAACACCCCCAAAAATGTGTCGCAGCGGAAATATGTCCGGAGGCGTTACTTCATAATACATCAACACAAGATACAAGAGAACGACCTCTAAATGTGTCTTGAAAAGTAATCTCGTTGATTTTCTTGAAATTGATATAACATTTGTCCCATAATAGCATCCCAATGAAAAGCTTGAAACCAATACAACGAGATATGATCATTTGTATGTAAGTAGAAATCCATGAATGAAATCTTGTCAATTTAGACTCCAATGCACATCAAGTAAGCCAAGCATCTAATTCACCTGAGAAAAACATGCTTAAAAGGGTCAACATAAAGTTGGTGAGTTCATAGGTTTTTGTAAGTATAAATGTTGAACCAAAGTTCTCTAAAGCGTGAATGACCGTTTCAATCCTTGAATGTTCTTTCAAAATGTATGTATGATTTTTAGAAATCAAAGAGTTGTAAAATATGCATGACCATTTCAATCCCTAAATAGTCACAAAATTGTTAAGTATGAAATAATTTGGGACCGCAATTGTCCAATGTATGTATTGCCACTTTTTTCAAAAGCTACTGTAAATATTCCTATGTTGTATAAAACAATTGATTACAATTACTTGAAGTTCATTTGAAACCGATGCTCTATGTAACGATACTCGTAGGTGTCCACCTCAAAGAATACCCGGGCTAGTAATGAAAACCATATGTACCCCATTCACAGGTTTATGTCCCCTACCAAGAACTCTCGGGGTAGTAATGAATATGTACCCCTCGCAGGTGTCCCCTCCAAGAACACCGAGCAATAATAAATGTGTACCCCTCGCAGGTGTCCCCTCCAAGAACACTTGGGCAATAATAAACGTGTACCCCTCGCAGGTGTCCCCTCCAAGAACACCCGGGCAATAATGACTGTGTACCCCTCACAGGTGCCCCTTCCAAGAACACCCGGGATTTACTTGTAGTAAATCGTTCAATTGGTTGGGAGCTCAAGAACACTCTTGATGGGTAATTTCTTTCACCATATCTATGCGTGTCATGTTCCTTACTTTTGTTTCTTGATGGTTGCTAAATTAGCAACAAATATTTATGGTCATTGGTAGAAATACCAACTAATTTTTTTATTTGCTAAAAATAATTGCAATATCGTTGCTAAAATTATATGCTAAATACATAATTTAGCTACGATTTCTAATTGTTGCTAATGACATTTTTTCTAGTAGTGAAGTTTGATCAAGTTTACTACTATATTACTCTTGTTTGAAATTATTATTAGAAATTTTAAAGAAGACTTTAATTAATCATCTAACGGTGTGTCATTCTGCTAAAAAGTAAGAAAAACAAAGCAGTAATAAATGCATTTTTTTTAAACTGTGTGTCTTTTGTCGGGGGACAATAATTTTGAGAAGGGGGGAATATGTTTTACTTCATATTAGTTGGTTACCCGCGCATAGCGGCGGCAATAAAAAATTTACTAACTCAACTTTTTACGTAATTTTCTACCCGCTTAGTAATTTCGTTTCACAAATGTATGTGTTCGTTGGGGTTTCCCGTAACTTTCCCGCAACACCATATTAACATCACCATTCTCGCATGTAAAAAGACAACACTCTCTCCGAAAGTATATAGTTTTAACGTATCAAGTTTATATTTAATTAAGATTAAAGTTGTAAAAAAATATAAATCAAAACATAAAATAAACCCATTAAAATGTAATAAAAAAAAGTTATAAAAATATATCAAAATGGATGTTGAATTAAAGAGCATAAAATTTTAAAAAATATGATGAAATTAGATCAAAATAAAATTAAATAGATAAAAAGATATTTCAATTTGAAAATAAAGGTGATTTTTTAATCAAAAGGTGACACATGTCACTTTATGATGTGATTCCCAAAAATGAGATGGATGGTCAAGATTGCACCTCCTTATCTTAATTTTTAATGGGTCCCACATTATAAATGCTTTATATAGTAGTATAGATATAGATACGATTGTATGCTAAACAGATCTTGTTTTTACTAGACCCAACTCGTGCCGCGCAATTCCCTAATCCCGCGCTTGAGACTTCGTTTGTTTTTGTTCCGTAGCTTTGCCGCAAAATTATATTTCATTCTCGTTGTATAAAGTATCACTCATTTTTTTTTACGTGAAATCAAGTTTGTATTCAAATTAAAGTTAAAGTAATTAAAAAATTCATTATAAAATCCCACTAAAGAAAATGTGAAAAGCTAAAAATTTATTAAACATTTTATCAAAAATGTATGTTGAATTAAGGATCATTGAAATTTAGAGAATGAAGTAAGGTAAATATTAGTTCATAAAAATAATAAATAGATAAAAAGATATGTCAATTGAAAAATAAAGTGATATTTTAATTAGAAGAAGTGAACATGTCACTCTGTTGGATATGATTTCTTCTATATAAGATGGTAATGGTAAAGATTGCACCTGTCCTTATCTTAATTTTGTTGGGACCAAATTGTAGAAATGCTTTATATAATCGTATAGATTAAGTATAGATTTTAGATTACTAGTTGGGTCTCACCCGCGCATAGCCTGGCTGCAATAAAATATTTACTACTTAACTTTTTACGTATTTATCCTACTCCGCTTAGTAGATTTTTCGTTTTGCACAATGTATGGTTCGTTGGGGTTTCCCGGAACTTTCCGCAAGACTACCAATATTTAACATTCATCTTCTCGCATGTAAAAAGAAAGCAATCTTCTCACGAAAGTTATATGTTTTAAAGTATTGAAAGTTTTATTTAATTAAGATTAAAGTTGTAAAAAAATATAAATCGACATAAATAACAAATTAAATTAAAAAAAAAATATATAAAATATAGATCAAATGGATGTTGAATTACAGAGCATAAAATTTAGAAAAAATATTGGTTAAATTAGTTCACAATAAAATTAAATGGATAAAAAGACGATTTCAATTTGAAAATAAAGATGATTTGTTAAATCAAAAAGGTGACACATGTCATTTTATGATGTGATCCCAAATAAATGAGATGGATGGTTCAAAGATATTGCGCCGTCCTTTTATCTTAATTTTAATGGGTCCCGACATTATAAATGCATGTCCTATATGTGTGTGATGGTGTATGTAGAGTTTAAGATTGATTAGTTGTATAGGTGAATTATAGATTTTTTAATAATATTTATATAATATTGATGGTATGCTACACTCAACCGCTTTTTTCTATATATTTAAACATTTATTCTTTCTTGATGTGATGTATATATTAGTTTACTATCGCCCGATACAATCAAGTAGAAAGTCTGGAAAATTAATGGATGCAGTAAGTTACAAGCATACATAAAACATAAATATATATGCTATACTTCTTGCAAAAGACAAAATTGTATCGTAAAAAAGGTTTTGCTTATATTCAGCAAGACAAATTGTAGTCGGGTATGTATGTATATATATATTCCAATCGTATAATACCGACTTAAAAAAAATACTTAAAAAGTTACATATGAGAGACATATATAAGTTATATATAGCATAAATCTCTAATGAAAACATGTACAAAGTACCAGGGTGACAATTATTCGGGTCGGGTTCAAGTTAGCAGGTTCAGATTGAAATAATCGAGTTAACTATATGTTATCCTACATGTTTCAGACGCACATAACCCGAACATAGCCTATTTAACCCCTATATACTTGGTTTGGCGGGTTAAATAGGTTACACCGGTTGAATAGTTAAACGAGTTTCGGATTGACCAATTTGACCAATTTTATATACCAAAGTTGGCACACTACACGGGTTAAACAGGTTTGTGGGTCAACCCGTTTAACATGTTTAACCCGTATTATAAAATATAAATAATTTTTATTTAAAAAAAATCTTAAACGGGTTGGCGGGTCGACCCGCTTAATTTATTCTTAACCCGAATCTAACCTGTTTAATAAACGGGTTAAATTGGTCGACCCAAACATGACCCGAAATATATTTAAACTCAACCCTAAATTTTAATTTTTAAAAAATATTAAACGGGTTGGCCGATCGACCCGCTTAATTTATTCTCAACCCAAATCTAACCTGTTTAATAAACAGGTTAAATAAGTCGACCCAAACCTGACTCGAAATCTATTTAAACTTAACACAAACTTGTTAATTTTCGTATCAGGTTTCGTAAAATTGTCACCACTACCCTAAGCCATAACAAACAAAATCACAATCAAATAGCAGCCCAAAAGTCCAAGCAAAAGGTGATAACTTTGATTCTAATAATTTTTAACTAACCATATTCGCATATACTCCGTAGTTTATTAATAATTGGAACCTAATTCCACATATAATTTATTTGATTCTAATAATAACAGGGTACTACTATTGGTACCTCCTTGCCCCATAAAAAAGTACTAAAAATGAACTTTGATTCTTTTTGTACCCCCTGTTTACAGTACAGCGTGATTTTTAACAGGTTATCTGTTTCCGTAGTTTTGATCTAGTTATCACTTTTGACTTTTCCAAAAAAGAACTTTATAATTTCCGTACGAACTTTTCGTTTCTCGCAAAGTTTTCTAATGTAAACAAAAGATTATAAAACAAAAAAGAAGGAGTAGAAAAAACTCAAGGGGTTAAATTGGTGTTTTAGGGGTACTAATAACTTATAAAGTCATGTTTTTACATCAACTTTTTTGAAAATATCTTTATTAAAAAACATAATTTGATTTTGGTTTTGAAAAGTGGGACCTTGTTTCTTCTATTTCTCCGCGAGCTTTCTGCATATCCTTACTTTTGCTATTTGTCGCTTTATCGTTATGTTTGTTTCAAAAGTTGTGGGCGTGTACTACACCTCCTTACCTCGAATAAAAATTATCCCATGTTTTTTATTTGCGTTTGTTTGGTTTATTCTTTAAATAAAAAGATAAGATGAGATCATGATGAAATATATCATCACAAAAAACAAGAGAAACACTTTTTAGTCATTTATTGTTTCATCAATTAAAAAACACAATTATAAAACTTTCACTTTTCATCTCTTTTAAACCAAATAAAAGTATCTTGCAAACGGTAAAAATCGTCAAACGATAAAATTATTACACGCATCGCGACATGAATTAAAATCATCTTTCTATAGATGGGCACTTTTTCTCTTATACTACGGATCTTCACTTTTTTTTGAAGAATTTTTTTTTCAGTCTGTTTTGCCAAAATTCATTGATTTGTTAGCACATATTCTACATGTGTTTTCATCAAAATCACATGATGATTAGTGATATTTTCAGACGTAACTTTAAAAAAATCGATATTCTTATACTTTTGCACGGACTTTTTTAATATTAACACTGTGATTTGTAAAGTTCAATTGTGATTTGTTGTTTTAAAAATCACGTGCTATTTCATAAATGCATCTATATGATTTCAGAAATTCTACGCTTATGTTTTTAAAGTAATAAATCACGTGTGATGTTTCATTTAATTTCAATAATATTCGCTGTGAATTTAACAAATTTTACGATTGTTTTTAATGTAAGAAATCACATGTGATTTTTCGAATTACGTGTGATTTTTCTAGTCGGAAATTAAAAAAAAGTTCGCCGAGAGTATATAAAAGTGCCTGCCTATCGAAGTAATTTAATTCTTTTCGCGATGGTATAATTAAATTTACGTCAAACAAAAAAAAATACACAATCGCGGAGAGTATTTTTTTAATCATTTCTTTAGAGGGGCACTTCTTGTTATTCTGTTCGACGACTTTTTTTCGAATTTATTTTTTCAGTCACGTCTGAAAAATATCACATGTGATTTGTATCCTATCACATGTGATTTGCGTAAAATCACATGTTGATTTTTTCAGACGTGACTCGAAAAAAATAATCGAAAGAATAAAAACGTTCGTCGAAAGTATATAGAAGTGGCCCCTTCTATAAGAACGATGGAATTGAATACTCGCCGGCGTTGTTTGTTTCGTTTTGCGTACAGATTAACGGTTTTGTTAGATGTTTAATTTTAATGAAAATAGGGTGATAGTGGAGTTTTTGTAATTAAATTAATAAATAGAAATTAACCTAAACCATTAGATGGATAATAATATGAATGGATTGAGATGTGAAGAAGTGAATTGTCTTTGAATTAGATAGTGTTCTACATAGAATTTTTCTCTTAGTAGATAATGATTTTTAACACTCGAGATAACTCGAGCATGCTTGTCCATATTCGTCTTGATCAGGTTGCGTGACTTGTGGGAGTCACTACAACATTTTACCGAGTTATCCCCAGGACAATTCTAGGGATTCCCGGCGACTTGTCGCTGGGAGATATGTAACCCGGGCGACAGTGTCGCCCGGGGATGAGTCGCTGGGGAAAAGGAGGATCTTTCCCGGGCGTATTCCCGGGCGACAAGGGGGGCCGCATGTTTTAGTCAAAATTAAAGTGCCTACGGTGGGAGGGTTTTACGGGCGTCATGACGCCCGGGATGAATGTTGTTTATATAAGAAAAAGACTTATCTAGTAATTCATTTGTTTAGTTTATTATTGGTACTATACACATAGCGACTTGTCGCCCGGAAAGATTTTTTTATTATCACATTGACTTGGTAAACGTTATGATATTGTTTTTGTCTGTTTAGTGAGGACTTTCCGGGTGAACGTACGTCCCGGGAAACTCGTGAAATTAATTTTGCACTTTTCGACTTATCCTGTAAATTATTTAGGTGAAACTTTCCCGGGCGATACATTATCGCACGGAAGTTCTAGGTCTCGCATTGTTTGGGTACTGCCTGCACAACAGGTATTTCCAGATGTTTTTCGAAATTTTTTTCGGATAAAATCTACCAATACTGATCCATGTAATAAAACAGCAATTTAGAATCTACTCAAATTCTACATTACATTCTCTGTACCAATAAACACATTACAATCTAACTGGTATCAACACATTTGATATAATAAAAGTTAAATACGTCACAAATCGAATAACACACAATATAATCTACCAAAACGGGAGTCGAAGTCACAAACTTGCTTATTCTGCAGATACAAGTCAATATTCACATAAGATATACTATTGGTCTCAAACGTAGGGGAAACCAGAAATGTTCAATAAGGGTCGCCAAATATCATACTTCATGCACAAAATAGCCTATGCTTACCGCAACATCTCCTAATTTACGGCATCCCTCTCAATCCTCGCCGCCGTTCCTCATCATCTCCCGTGTTATCATCAGCACGCCAGGCACTTCCCATCTGCCATTCACCCTACTCAGGCAGTGACTCAAGCTGCGTAAGCATCTGTGACATCTTGTCGTCACTCCTAAATAACTTCATGAACATCTTCACCTGTTTCGTTAGCCGCTTCTCGCTCTTTTTGAGCTTAACGACATCGGAGGAGTGCGTGCATGCAGGCGAGGGTGGAATGATCGTGCCTTGTCCCGGCAAAACCCTACCAACACCGGGAATGTGCCCCTGCGAACAATAGCCATGATCTCATCCTCGGTGTAGGGCACACCCGTGGAGGTGTTGGAGCCTAGACCCTGTAGCCTAAACATCTCATCCAATGTGGTCACAAAAACATAAGATAGTTAATATATTAGTCGGGCTACTACATTATTTCTCGACAAATCATTAAAGTGCGTGTTTTGAAACAAAACTTACATATAGAGCTGTTGGGAATTATGCATTCCTGACTTAGTGCCGCTAGTTATATTACTTAGTACCTGTGTGTAGTTGTAATTAGTACTGACAGTACAAGTGTTAAGATGACTGATCAATTAGTTAAGTTAACGTTAGTATATAAATAGTTTATGTTACGTTTATGGAGAGTATGCATGAGATATCTTAGGAAAGGAGATGCATGACCTTTGTACGCGTTTTTTGTAAAGCCCATTAGGGTTTCTTAGTTCTATAAAGGGAAACCCTAAGGCATAGTTGTAGATATAGGTCTAACAAGTATAGAGATCGATATAGTAATCATAGCTTTTGTAAATGTAACTAGGCAAAATCAAGGTTTAATATAAAACTTCTTTGTGATATTCCAATAATTTGTTTTCTTAGCATTATTGATTGAGATTCCGATAATCAATAGTGGTTTACGTTAGTGGTTTCATTATTGTGGCTTTAGAATTATCTAGAAGAGCAAACTCTTTGCAAGCTGAGGTTAAGATCTATTCTGTTAAAACGGTCCAACAATTGGTATCAGAGCTGTGTGGAACTCTGATTAAGAAGAACTAATTGTAAGATGGCAGAACAAGACATTCCTCCACCCACTATCACAGCAATGAAGATCCCTATCATCAGGAAGGGAGAATATGATATTTGGAGCATGAGAATGCAACAATATATCTGTCATACAGACCATAACCTATGGGATGTTATTGTCAATGAATATCTAGAAGAAGAGCCTGCACCAACGGGAGAAACATCTGCTCCTCTTGCTCTTAAGACTGCAATAGTGATACTGCTGCTAGAGGGAATCATGAAAGCAGTAAGAGCAATCTTGAGCTTGTTAGCGATACTCTAATGATCTACCTCCTCAAGTTTTCAACAATGTTGCAGATTGCTAAAATCACTCTGGAGGCAAGTCAAATCAAGGTTTGGAGGTAATGTGGAATCCAAGAGTGATGTAGTGAGAAAATGTTCTTAAAACATCAGTTTGATAATTTTTCTACCTACCATCGCAAATGAAAGTTTGGAACAAGGCGTATGATAGTTTCCCAATAATGATAAGTCAATGGGAGCGTTCATGGTGTTTTTTTTTTTTAGGCTTATGATAGGTTCCAAAAACTCATAAGTCAATTGGAGGTTCATGGTGCTCCAATATCAAAGGCAGATATCAACCAGAAGTTTCTAAGAAGTCTTCCTCCTTTATGAAATCAAATTACTTTAATCATGAGAAATAAGCCAGACATTGATGAGATTGAGATTGATATTGACGACCTTTACAACAACCTTAGGGTTTATGAGGATGAGATAAAAAGGTCTTCAAGTTCCAACTATGCTTCTCAAAACTTGGCATTTCTTTCCTTTGAGAACACTAGCAGTACTAATGAAGTTAGTAAACTGCTAGTGGAGATTTTGGGGTTAGTACTGCTGGTGGAATTAGTCAAGTTTCATCTACCCCATGTGCTCATGATGCAGCATGCTCTTTCTTTGCACAACCAACAACCAGTCCTCAACTTGAAAATAAAGATTTTTAGCAGATTAATGAAGATGACTTAGAAGAATTGGATCTTAGATAACAGATGGCTATGTTGACTGTCAGAGTGAGAAAATTCATTTAGAAGACAGGAAGGAACATGGATTTCAAAGAAAAATGACTTGTTTCACTTGATAAAT
>BQNB010033075.1:0-52638 GCA_026074375.1 Tanacetum coccineum | reverse complement strand
CAAGATCACAAAGCATGAAGGAACAAAGCCATTACAAACAAGAAAAGATGAAGACAAGACCGAAGAAGGCTAAGCATAAATGTCAAATCAAGATAACCTCAACATTGGGGGAGATTGTTAGCCTTATATTTATTAAGTCAAACAAGAATATTATCGGTTATCTTAGTTGTTAACAGTCTTAGTTTGTAATAGGCTAGTCGGGTTTAACGGGCTTGGATTGTAATCTAATAGTGTCTGTGTTTTGGGCTCTTAGCCCACTTTAAGCCAAGCATGGCCCAAACACAAGCATAACGAGCCATCTTGTGGCCTTGGACTATAAATACCACCCTCCTAGCATGTTAAGAGGGTGTTGGTTGTCATTTTTTTTTCATACAATACATCCTTTCATTTTCTCTTTTTTCTCTCTTAGCTTTCGTATACTCTTTCTCCCTCTCTATTATTTCTGGTTTCGTATGCTATTAGTATGATGTGTTAGGATTAGATAGTTAGAATAATAAGTAGTGGTTAGATCCGGATAGTGTGTTAGTCCGGAACATAAGTGTGAGATCCGGTTAGTATTTTAGTCCTCAAAATACAAGTTTGAGTGGTAAATTGGTTATAGCTAAGATTAGGACTCGACATCTAGCTTAGTGTTGGAGAATAATGTAAGCGATGTGGTTTATGTGTTTAAGCCATAAAACACAAGGTTTGTTATGTTGGGCCATAAAACATAACGGGTTTGATTGTACCCGAAGAGGAACTCGACATCTAGCTTAGTGTTGGAAAATAATGTAAGCAACTTGTAAGGTTTTGCTTCGCCAAGAAGGAAGCTTGTTGACTAGTGAAGTAACTCTCGAGTTAAGTACTCGGGGAGTGAAGTATGGCAAAGAGGAGCTTCGTGACCGAACAACTATAAATCATCGCGTCCGGTTTCATTTCCTTTTACTTATCTCTTTACGTTTATACTTGCATTTATCGTTTTGTATCTACATATGAATTAAATAGATAATTGTGTGAGTTGTTGTTTATATTGTTGTGATTATGTTTGTGTATTGGATATTGTGTTTATAGTTATGTCATTAGATATGCCTTACTATCATATGTATAGTTATTGTAGAAATAGTATTAACACTCTTCATATTGCGTCACCATTGATTGGGTAATTGATACGAAAGATTTAAAGTTTTTAAACGAAAACATATTCACCCCCCTCTACGTATTCCACAATTGGTTTTGGGAGCCACGTCGCTATAATTTTCAAAACAAATAATTTTTAAATTGCAATACGATCCATGCATCAAATTACCCATGAAGGGGGGTTAAATATGAAAGTGTTTTGTTGCTTGATTCGTACTAGTTTTATTGTTAAATATACTTCGTATACTAGCTTGAAGGAACATCTTATCAAAAGAGTTTGGAAGTGTCAATACATGTTTGTCTAATTCGTAAGAGTAGAACTTATGTCTAAAACACGCATTTCATGTGCGAGAACAACTTTTTAAAGTCCTACGTCCTTTCGATAAGTCACCAAATGATTTTGTACAAAAAATTATGTTTTTTAGTACTGGTGACGATCCCTTAAATGTCTCGGACGGTCCCTACTATATATGGGACCGTCTGTCAGTATCGTTAGAATTTGATTAACTTCGAAAATTCATATAAAATCAACCGTAAGTCCGTAGGAGTCGTGCCACCTGCCATTTTAAAGGTAATTGAGTCTACTTTCATATAAAAATACTTTCAAATCTTAATTTCAAACTTAAGTAAGTCAAAAATATAAAATACTACATAGAGGTCAAAACTTTGTGTTTCGTTTCAACGTAAAACTTATAGTTTACCTTTTCTTTCAAGTCAGGCATTTCTAGTCGGTGAATCTTTGAAAAATGGTGTATTTATCTTTTCAAAATATTGATCTTGATTAATTTTTGAAATGAGGAGAAAATTATTTTATTTTCAAATAATATCAAGCTAAGTATACATTGTTGTATCTAATACACAAAACGACGACGAATAGTTTTGTGTGTTATGCTAAATGATTATGTGTGTTTACTTGTGTCTTAATTTTGTTACTAGATATTATTAGGTGATCATTGTTATTTGTAATCGAGCTACTTATATATCTATACACATGTGCCATGCACATTATTTGTTTGTTACTAGTTTTCCGAATTATGCCTAAATTGGAATTACGCTAGATCTCTTGCATTAAGTTGCGAAATTGTTTGTGCATTACATATAGGCATAGATCACTATATTTACAAATGTTACATAAACATCTTTTAAATTACTTCGAGTGTGGTAACCTACTTAAAAATGAGAGTTCATTAGTTTGTTAAATATGTTGGAAAATATTGTCATGCACAAATATCTTTTAATAATATCACATGTTAAAACCCGTCACTAAAATATATTCAACACTTTAACTCTTTCAAACACGATGCCTTAATCTTTTCATCGCCTTGCCTTGTTTGACCTTAGGTTGTTTAAAAAAATGAAAAGATCATGTTAATACATTAGTATTCAAATAAAAGAAAATGTATTTATTAAAACTTTGCTTGTGCTTGCATTGTTCTAACACGCACACACATTATATTCTTTTTATAAACATATATTATTTTACAAAAGATGTGTGTTGTATAAAAATGGTTAGAAAAATTATTTATACACTCATAAAATGTCAATAACTATGCATACTATACATAACTACAAATAGTTTTTCACACAAACAAAATATATGACAATCTTAAAGTAAGAAATTAACTTGTCATTATTTATCAATCTCACACTTACAAAAAGTCTTAGGTTTAATGAAACACACTATGAAAATATTTATCTGTTTTCTTTTAAAAGAGTATGCGTGAGTGTCAAAAAAGATTTTAAAAATATATATATCGACTCATTATTCAAATTATGGTTGATATTATTATCGAATCTAATTGACAAGTTTTCAAGTATGGACATGAAATTGGATTTTATTTGTCTAGCTTTGAGATCATATCAAAATATAACTAGAGATATTATCTTGAACCTACATACTCAATCACACTCAATTGATATGAAAATAATGACATCCTCTTCAAAGACGATAAGAATATGCATCAAATCAAAACTCACACTTGTGTAAATGATGTCATATTGAGTTTACTTGTCCAATAGTTGTGTTCCAAATATTTGGCAAATATATGCATAAAATACATAATGAAGTAGGATTGACGACTTGAATGTTTTGACCAAAATATTCAAGTAATTTACCTTGCAATGCACTTGGTAAAGTCGTCATCTTCGAAAAGCCAAACATGAGCAAATGCACAACATATGTAAGTTTGCTCAAACAATTCAAAAGCATGACTCAAAACTCAACTTCTCTTCTCGTTAAAACTCTTTCTTACTTTACCAAATAAGCATAATACTTCTTTTTCACCAAATGTGAACCCTTTAACCATCTAAGATTGGGACTAGGAATAATTGAACATATTCCACAAACCATTATTTTGCTTTCTTTCAATAAGTGATCGTAAGAGGATCTCGAATATGAAGATGATTATTATTCAAACGATAATCAATCATACTATTCAATCTAATTACAAAATTATGAAATAGAGATTACAATTTATCTAGATCACTGAAATATCAATCAAATGACCATAGATATTTTTCTGAGTCTACATTTTTAATCATTCTCGGTTATTACATAAAATAACAAAATCGATTGCAAGACAACAAGATTATTTATCAAATTGCAACTCACACTTGTAATGAAGATGTTTCATTGAGTCTAAGTGTTCAACTGTTTGTGTTATTAGCTATGGTTAAAGTATGCATGATAATCTTGACACACTCTATGTAGGATTGACGACTTATAAATTTCTATCGGGAAAACTCATAAGTACTCCATCTTGGTAAGCAAGACTTGGACGTCATTTTCAAAAACTCAAACCGAGAACACTTATAACTTATATAAGCTTCTCCTAATAACCTAATGTCAACACCATCTCCTAAATAATAGAAAAATGATCCTTGGCCAAATTTGGCACCTCTACTGATCGATGGATCCTTCATTCTAGATTCATTTTCGGTTTAGGTAGATCCGCCCTATGGCATTAGATTTAAACATCTTCCTTTTGTAAATCTCTTGTTTAAAAGTCCAACATACATGCAACAACCTTTAGTAAATCATCATTTATCTATACCAAAGAAACATACAAGATCTATTGAGGAAAATAACATTAATTGGTTTTTTTCATTTAAATAGGCGATGCAAAGGTGCTTCTTGAACAATCTCATTTTATATGCATTTCACATTGTCTCTCTTAAGCCTATACTCATATGTTTAGGAAAACTCATTCTCTCTTTTTACCTACAAATACTTGTTTGCTCTAGCATTAAACCTTTAAGAATTTCAACTATTTTTAATTAGGATATCGCGAACCAGAAAATTAAAGCATGTTAGTTGAGTCATGTTAGGCCCTTATGAAATAGTATATTAATTTTATCTTTGGTACCTTTCATTAGGCAAAATAGGAATTTATTTTGTCTAACATGAGAATGATACTAGAGAATCCTATTGCACTAGAAATTCAAATTTGACCTAACGGTTGAAATTGCTTCATGAGTAAAGTGGGTTCGTGTGGTATAACCTGTAAAAATGGTTGTGTTTAGCCTGGAATTGAGCACATTAGTAATATGTCTTCATATTAATTCTCTAATTTGACTACAATGGCTTTCCTAAATTATGCCTAATGATATGTCTACATCGATTTAAACTTTGTAATCTCATTAGGAGTGCCACACTAATCAAGTCAGTATTGGTTTCTTAGTCATTCGACTACTTACATCTCAACCCCCAATTCTGTGCTTTAAGAGTTTCAATATGATAACAGTGCTCTATGTTAATGCCAATTATATGCTTTCCTGTTTATTCTTAATGCTCAATGTTTATTTGCTTTAGCTATGAATGCGTGTCTGTTGTAAAGTGTTTGCCTTTTTCTATCAATTTAAATAAAATTTCTCTTAGTTTACCTAAATAACACATGCTCCTAAGTGCTAAATGCTAACATGTTTTAATCTTTTAATCTTTTATGCTCCTAGAAATTGCACTTGTCTTCTATCTTTTATGCAGAGAACTTCTTGCTTAAAACTATGATATGTATATTCTTGAAAAAGGACATGTGTTGAACTTATCCGGGCATTCTGAAGCCCTAGTCAACACACTTTTTTGCTCAAGAACTCATCTTGGAGAATTATCACGAGCAAAACATCAGGGAGTTTTCCGTTCTAATTCTATTTTCCTTTATTATTTAATTGTTTTATCTATACAACGAGGACGTTGTATAATTTTAAGTGGGGGGATGGAGACTTAGAATCGTACTTTTCTTTTATTTTACAAATTAACATGCAAAATTGCTTTTAAAAATGGGCCAAATTAAAAAAATTAGCATGGATTTGTAAAAAATCACGCTTGTTACATTACCTAGCGCACTATACCTTGATTACATATTTTTAGAATTAAGCCTAATCCGTTTCCAAACGTTTACTAAAAATTCCACTAAAATTATGAGTGTTGCCAGTGATGTAGTGGACTTTAGAGAACTTGGCCTGGGAATATCACTCGAAGAACGCAATGATGAGTATTTATGGATTTAGATGGAGGACATGTTTCATCTGATAAATTTTAGGATTAAACCAATAGTACATGTCGTTAATCTTAAATAACTTACACTGGTTAGTTTAAATCTCGTGTACACTTTGATTACTCTCATTTTTAGGTAAATCCTCCTAGAAAACCGTTGAACCATTCCTTTTCTTTTTCTACACCTTGAATTATATGTTCGTTTTACACCTTTTCTCACCTTAGCCCTACCGTTTGTAGATTAAGCCTATTTTAATCAAAGTTTGCTAGTTGCCTTTCATTTAAATTTTGTTGATTTCAGTGTCAAAGTGAAAATTTTCTATCTCTGTAATGGTCGGGAAATTGCACAATGCAATGGGAAAAATATGTAGCTCGTAAGTTTCGCTACTTTGGTAATTATGAATCATTTCCGAAGAAGAAGTGTTACCAGAAAAAGATTATCCGGATGAATTATGATAGTGAAGACGGTGAAATAAATCAAGATTTATGATGATTGTAAAAAAAGAAAAAAAGAAGAAAGAATGAAGAAAAATAGTATTTTTTGTCCGGTTCAAAAGAGTTTTACCAAAGGAATCAGTTTGAAGGATTCGATTTATTCATTGATACGTTACAAAAATCAACGATGTAAAGTCTTGTAAAAAGTGGCCGATATCACCACTTACTCGGTAAAAGTATGTAAAGATCGGGATGTAAGGGATGTGCCGTTATGGAAGCCGCCAAACTTAAGTTGCTCTTTGTCATTCTTATGATCGATGGCATTTGTCTATTTTTTGAGTCTTTTCATGAACGATAGGGGGGAAGTTTACGTAGCAACCGTACCTTATTTGTTGGCTTATTTATTTGTTTTGTAAAATTTTGTCCTCTAAAAACCCATTTTACTTCCCTTTCCTAGCAACTAACCTTAGTGTCTACTCTAACGAGGACTTGTACGAGCATGCATGTCTATTCCGTCGTTACGGACATGTATGCATGTCTCAGTTGTCTTGTTGGATGACGACTTTCGGTGAAAGTTAGAAGCTCCCTACTCTATATCGTTCTTCATCGTAACCGCTGGTTAAAAACTCGTAACATAGATGTGTCGGTTGTATATGTCTTATTCCGTCATATGGCCTGTATTGTTTAATTGCAGCTGCCTTGTAGTGTGTGGTACTTATGGTGAAAAGATGTTTAAATTGATCAACCCTAAGCCTTCTTAATCCAATTTATCTTTTGACTTGTTTCTCCTTAGGTTTAGCGGTGGATATGTGTATCCTTGCCAAGCTTATGATACGAAGCTAATCACGACCGAGCAATTGAGTGTACTACTTAAATGTTGCACCCTAGATTAGTTGAGTGATCTGAGTGTTTTTCATTTCCATATTTCGTGAGGAGCTTGGTTATGTACAGGTGATTAGGACAAAACGATGCTTAAACAAAAAATCCTAAACTTCGGTTGGGACACATTTTCATAAACTGAAACATTTTCTAAAGTCTAGTTGAGGACAAGTAGGATTCAAGTGGGGGAATATTTGATGACATCAAATAATGTTACTTTATTATATCATTTATCCCATCTGTTTTGCCCACTTTTATATAATTATTGCATAATTTAGTACTTAATTGCTTTAAAGTTGATAAATGCAGTAATTCAGGAGTGTTTTGTGAAGACAAGCTAAAAGGCGCATAAATTGGAGCTAAAACAAAGATATTTGAAGATTGCTGATTTATGACAAATACGCCGTATCCAACAAAAGAGATACGGCGTATCAGCGCCTGACTTCACAAAAAAACGCGTTTGACCAATTCCTAATACGGCGTATCCCTCCTGTCTACATACGCCGTATCCATGAAGATAATTATTCGAAGATATAGTAAATCAAGTAAATTGGGAATGATATCACTAATTTATTATGAACATAGCGCGCACTTCAAGGAATCCAGCCCAATACGCCGTATCGACCTTGCCAGATACGGCGTATCGAGTCTTTTTCAGACACTATAAATAGAAGACTCAAAAACGAGTTTTTAGTGTGCTAAATCATATTCTTTATACCATACTCATTAAAGACGAATTTTAGAAGAGAAGATCAGCCACCAAGGTCAAGCATTGATCACGAATCCATAGAAGACATCGTGTAATTTTTACTCTCTTAATCGTTCTATCAATTCCATAGGAGACAACGTGTAATTCCATATACTGTAGTAATCATTCAGTTTTTGGTATAATTCGTTAACTCGGTTACTTTACCTTGGCTAAATAATTGCTGTTGTATTTATTATGACGTTTGAAGGCTAATACCTTTGGGTATTAGCTATTATTATGAAGATCTTAATGTTTGGTATTTGTTTATCTCGATTTCTTGATTTATCGTTGAATGCTTGTTTATGTTTATCAATTTATACTTGTTTACGCGTTTTTGTATGCGACCTATCATTCAACTGGATCTAGTGATACGGACCAAGTAAATCTAGAGTCTGGGATCACTAGTACAAAAAGTGGATTTGGTCACACATGTGCAAAATAGAGCGGCCACACATTCACATATTTATGTGACCAAAGGTACCAAAGACACCATTACTAATAGTCATTAATGAACATTTTTTTTCGTTTTTAGCATTTCTGTGACAATCAGAACTGTATTGCCACACATTGAACATCATGTGGCTAATGTAACTGGTAATAGTGTTTGGTCACATAAGAATTTCGAACGTGTTGTTGTGACCTATACACGTAAGCCTTGAAGAATTCTTGTCACGATATACATATAGAATAGTGGACAAATATTTTCACACACTTGAACAGGTGATTAAATGCCACTATTGTCACACTAAAACATTTTGTACACATTATTTTAGTGTAGATCCAAATTCTGTTACATATGGTTCTCGTAATATTAATATGTGTGTCTAAGTTCTAGTTTGTGTTAGCTTGCCAAAAGCTAATGGGTTTAGTCACATTTACTTTCTAACATTCGTGACCAAAAGGCATATATGGTACACTAAACGTGTTGTCTATACAACAATCATAATATTCATGTTTGTGGCCCATTTGATGATCAATGTCACACCAACAATACAACATTTCTTCAATTTAAAACACCATATGGTCACACTTATTAACACTTTTGGTCACTTTATTGCTTAGTTGTAAATGTGACTAGGTACCTAAACCAAGCATGCTTTTGTGTGGCTTAATTTTACCAATTAGGGACCCACACATCAATTCATGTGGCCATTGGAATGATCAATAGTCCAAAAAATACATATTTCTTTAATTTTAAACACCTTATAGTCACACTTATTAAACTTTTGGCTACTTTATGCTTAATTATATGTGACTAATATACCAAAACAAAACATGCTTTGTGTGGACGAATAATACAAAAAGGACACACTAACATAAAAATTCATTGTTGACCCATTGGATGAATTAATAGTCACACAAAATACATATTTATTCAATTAACACCATATGGTCACAACTTATTAACACCTTTTGGCACCCTTTATTTCTTAATTGTATTGGACTAAAACACCCAAAAAAAATATGCTGTTGTGTGACTAAATATTACAAATGGACTCACACAATACAAAAATTCATTGTCATTGGATAAACATTAGTCTCACAAATTACACATTTCTATCACTTTAATACAACATTGGTCACACTTATTAACACTTTTTGGTCATTTAGTTTTAGTTGTATGTGACTAAATACCCAAACAAACATTGCTTTTCTGTGGCGAAAGATTATAAAAGGTTACACAAACTTCAAATTCATGTGCATTGGATGATCAATAGTACACAAATATTACATTTCTTAATTTAAACATCATATGGTACACTTATTAAACTCTTATGGTCACTTTATGCTTAGTTGTATGTGACTAAATACCCAAAACAAACATGCTTTGTGTGGCTTAAATCATTACAAAATGTTCACACAAACATCAAAATTCTTGTGGCTTTGAATGATCAATAGACAATACAAAATGATATGTCGCCACTTTATTAAACACTTATATGGTCCACTACTTATTAACACTTTTGGTCACTTCATGATTTGTTGTATTTGACTAAAATACCCAAAAAAAACCAATATATTCTATAACAAGAAATACAACAAGGTGTTACACCCCAGCAAGGAATCGAACCCTGCGACCTCCTTTATAGAAATGTCAAGCAGGTTACCATCATTTCCAGAGCAACCTATTCATTATGTAATGATTTCCATTTTAATATAGAGTTTTAAGCTTTATTGTTTTGCGCTATTGCTTTAAAAAATTCTTATAAAAAAGGATGTTACTCTCCCAGCAAGAATCGAACCGGCAAGAACTCCATTTCGGATGTACAAGCGGTTTAACTCTTGGCCAGAGTAACCTATTCGTTAATGTTATGCATTCCTGTTTAATATAGAAGTTTAAGCTTCATTGTTTTTTGCTAGTAGCTTAAAGAGTGCTTATAGAAACTGCTTATTAAACCGTAGCTTTTTCTCCCTCTGCTTATGCAATGTGCAAGCTGCAATAACACACAAACCAGAAAATAACATCACAAACCAAACAGACCAATACATCAAATTTCATAAGGTTTTAAAAAGTACATGATTTTCACCATTACATAAGTCACCATAAAGTTTGATTTCTAAACAAAACACAAACCAAATCTAACATCTAAAACATGTTATAACATGATCAGCTTCCACATGACACCTTTCTTTTCCCCTTTGCCTTATCTGCACAAGTTTTTGACTTCCTAGCTCCCATTTTCTTTTCAATTTCATCCCATGTAGTAACATTTGGTAGTCACAGCACAGATCCTGTGACTTGTACATGGCTATACATATTTGGTTTGTTTTTCTTGCAAACTGGTACATATTTACCTTTAGACATTGCAGAGTTAGAGTGAACAATGCAATCCTTGTCTGTGTTTCTCTTGTTTGTGGTTTACCAGAGATGTGCTGTGTGTTTTTTTGTTGCTTGGAAAGTGTTCATGATAGATATTCTCAATTAGTGTTATAATCATAAGCATCTAGCAATTCCTTGTGTTGTTGGCCCTAAAATACTGGAGCTACTTGCTTTTTTTGCTGCCCATCTTCCTGTCATCTGAGTGTTACTTGAGCTAATTGTCAATTATTTCTGCAAAAGAAAAATTAAGTTAATATTAAGCAGATAATATCCTACAAAACACACATTTGTCAATCAAAAATAAGCAGATAAAACACAATATAGAAGACACATCATTATTCATTAACCAAATCCAAACCATTCTAACATAATAAGTTCAGTTTACAGGCATATTGTTTTTTATAGTAGATTAAATTCTACATACCATTACATAAGGACTAAAAAACATAACATCATAAAGTAGATTAACATCACTATCCACTTCTAAGCTTCCTCTTCCCTATCTTCTCTTTAGCAAAATTCAGCAAAAGTCATTGTATCTTCACTCCAAAGGTCTTGCCTTTAATAGCATCCCTGGTTTTAGCATTTGCAAGCCCAAGTACACAATTTGTTATTCATACATGGCTTTTGACAATGAGTGTTTTAGTTGATGCTTGTAGCTTAGCCTTAGACCCATGTGCTTCTACTTTAACCTTAGAAGATGCGTCAGATGCTTGTGCTTTAGCCAACATACATGCTTTAGCCTTTTTAATGTCTTTCCAATAAGGTTTTACATCACTTTCATTACATCCTAATTTTGAACCCCAAAACCTGCCATTGTCCTTGTACTCATCTGACAAATAGTGGTACCATTTGAGCAAACTCTTAGGTGGTTTTGGAGAGTCATAATTTATCTCCTCGGAAGTGCTAATTTGAGAAGTGTTATATGAGTCTGAGTTGTTGTTGTCTGAGCTACTATCTAAATTCACAACAATGTTTTCTGTAAGTTAACAACAAAGTTTGAGCTATGCATACTTAAGGAAGTCTTTTCAATTAAAGCTCTGACTAATGTTGACAGCAAAATGGTGTGTGGGTATGGCCTGAGGAATGGGTTGCTACCTATCCTAATATCCTTAGCAAGATCAAAATCAGTTATTTGGTTTTCACAATGAATTCCCAAACACTCCTTCATAATGTGGCTAATGCATATTGGTCCAATTTTTTAATCCAAACACCTCTAAACTACTATATATGTGTTTAAGAATAAAAAGGGATTCGGAAAAGGTTATCATTCTAAGAAACATGAGCAGATAAGCAACACACAACAACACATATAAGCAGTTAAGCTTGAAAAAAACATATAATAGACACACATTAGCAGAGAAGCTAAAAAATAAGCAAAAAAGGAAATAAGGAAAAAAAAGAAGATAATAAAGTTACCGTTCTGATTTGCCATGTTTGAAATTAGGGTTTATGAAAAAGTGTTAGGGATTACTGTAGCTGAACGATTTTGGTGGGTGAAATGAATTAATGTGTGTTATGAATGGGTGGAAGAGTTTAAGGGGGTAGAGGGATAGTTAGGCGGTGGTGGGTGGAATGAATTAATGTGTGTTATCATTAATTAATGTATCAGTTCAGTTCTTAGCTTAGCAGTTTTAACTTACCTTAGCAGTATTAGGTTTAACCTAGCAGTATGAACTAGTTTAACCAGTTCTAAACATCATAACTGTCATTCAGATTATCCAGCAAAACTTTCATACAATACTTATCATAACCTTAATTCAAAGACAGAAATTAAACATTATTAAGACTAAACAACACCTGAACTTTAATAAACATCATAACTTTCATTAATTAGGATTATCCAGCAAAACTTCCATACATCCTTCATACTTATCATAACCTTAATTCACAGACACAAACTGAACATTATTAACACTAAACAACCATTACAGCTGACATGCCTGGCAGCACTAACTATTGCCTGGCAGTACTAAATGAGTTCAGCAGTACACACATATAAACCAAACAGGATGTAAAAAATTAATAGATAAAATGAAATCATTCACAAGAGTATTTGCATGACAACTTGAGCATGACATGGTTCACTTGGATTTTCGTATCACAACACCTCCACAGTCCTTTCGATAGTAGTCATCTCGTGATTCATTAGCCAAGTCACGTCGATCTACAAGAGGCAATACGTTATCATTGCGATGGTGAATGACGGTACTAAATTCCTCATCGACTTCGTCATACGTATCTTTGTAATTCTTGGGAGGTGTCTTAAAGACAATAGACAATTTTTTATCTACCGGGTCTTTCACATAAAACACTTGTAGTGCTTGTGAGGCTAATACGAACGGATCAACCTTGTGGCCTAAATTATTCAGGTCGACCAATGTATACCCAAGTTTATCGCGTTTCACACCACCAGATTTGTGATTAACCCAATCACATTTGAAAAGAGGAATTTGCCTGAAACGGTAATCTAGTACCCATATCTCTTGTAAAACACCATAATAGTATGCTTGTCTTGTGGTTGCAACTTCTTTAGATATGTGCAGATCGATTGCCTCAACACTAACCCCACTGTTCTGGTAAACTTTGCCATCATGACATTTCGTACGAAAGGTATACCCATTGATGTTATATGCATCGTATTTCACTACGGTGGCGCGTGGTCCATATGATATCCACCTTACAGTTTCTGATACACTTTCTTTGTCGATCGCTAACTCTCTCTCCACCTGAATTTCATTACACGTATATATTAGCTTCAAATTTAAGGAACAACAAACAAACAATTATAAATAACATACGATTAATTACCTCTTCGCGTAACCACTTAGCAAAAGATTTACTGTGCTCATTCTCCAGAAATGCTATTCGTTTACCCGGGTTTTCTGTTTTCAAAACTTGCTTGTGTCGCCTGAAACAATGTCTTTGATTATTATATTTGATAGAACATTTTAAGTAACGAAATAGACATGTGTTAGTAATACTTACTCGATATACGGTACAATTTCATCTGTATTCTGTATTACATACAAATGTGCTTTCTGAAAGAGTTCCGCAGAAACTTCACTTGATTTGCCGGCCGACAATGGCTTTCCTTCCTCATTTTCATAAGTTTCATGTTTATCAGGTGGGATACCAATAGTTTCCATGGATTTATGATATTCGCTAAAAAACTCTATTGTTTCTTCCGCAATAGTCTCCTCAGCAATGCATCCCTCTGGTTTATTTCTGTTTCGCACGTGTCCTTTAATAACCTTCATACATCTTTCGAAGGGATACATCCACCGAAAGCATATGGGACCACATAATTTTACCTCCCTAGTTAGGTGCACAGTCAAATGTATCATAATATCAAAAAATGACGGAGGAAAGAACTTCTCGAGTAGGCACAGTGTCACTACCAGTTCTGCTTGCATCTTATCTAGTTCTTGCAATATGATTTCTTTGCTACATATCGATTTAAAGAAAAAGCAAAACCTGATAATAGCATATCGTGTGGGTGGGTGCATGATTGAACGTATTGCAATGGGCAAAAACTCTTGCATTAGCATGTGATAGTCATGCGATTTAAGGCCAATGAGCTTCCTATCCTTTAGGTTGACCAAACTAGAGAAATTTGAACAATAGCCTTCTGGTACCTTGATGTTGTGTAACGTTTCACAAAAGATGTCTTTTTCAGCATTCGTTAATGTGTAACCTGCTGGAGGTAGTGTTGTTTTGTCTTCATCTTGCATAGCAAACAACTCTGGTTTTACCCCCAACTCAGCCAGATCCAATCGAGCATTCAATCCATCTTTCGTCTTTCCCGGAACATGTAGCAGAGTTCCGACTATACTCTCAGCAACATTCTTTTCTACATGCATAAAATCAATACAATGTGGAACAGGATTATGCCTCCAATACTTAAGTTTTCGATACCAAATGTTGAATTTCTTCCAATACACACCGTTTTGTCCGTTTACTTGGCTTGAACTACCCTCTTCTTCTGTTGTGTTTCTTTTCTGCTTTTGAATCTTACCACCTCTGCCTCTCGTATCTTCTTGGTTTTCTGATGCATTATTGTTTGTTCGTTTTCCTTTTCCCCACTTATTTTCAATATGTTTTACCTCGTTGTATATTTGTTCCCCGGTCATTGGAATTGGAGCCTGGAGAAATTCTTGTTGTCCATTAAATGCCTTCTTTTGCTTTCTGAACGGATGGTTATATGGTAGATATCGTCTGTGACCAACATAACTTTGCTTGGATGAGGCAGAAAGTCTAACACAGTTTGTATCTTTCCCACATACTACACAACCTTTGAATCCACTGTACGGGCAGCCACATAATGTACCAAGTGCAGGGTAATCATTTATTGTCCATAACACAACGGCACGTAGATTAAAGTTATCTTTTGTGGAAACATCATATGTATCAACCCCTGTCTCGAATAAGGTATGTAGATCATCAACCAACAGTTCTAAAAAAACATCGATATCATTTCCCGGATATCCCGATATTAATACCGAAAGCATGATAAACTTTCTTTTCATACACAACCATGGAGGAAGGTTGTATATGACAGTTAAAACTAGCCATACACTGTGATGCCTATTTCCTGTGTTGACGTCAACCCTATCAGCTGATATTCCTAGCCTTAGATTTCTTGGATCTTCAGCAATTTTGGGGAATTTTTCATCTATTATCCTTCGTTTCGTGTGCCATCTTAAATCTTCTGAAATACTTTGTATGTTAAATAGTCGTTGCAGCCTTGGTATAATTGGAAAGTACCACATTACCTTTGCTGGAACGTTTTCGTACACTTTATGTGTTTTATTATCCACCTTCCATCTTGATATCCCATACGTTCGACATGCAGTCAGATCCTTGTCATTCTTCCAGTAAAGAAGGCAACTGTTGATACATACATGTATCTTTTTGTATCCTGATCCCATCAATTTCATAACTTTTTTGGCTTGATAAGTTCTTTCCACCATTTCATTACCAGCAGGTAGCATCTTATTTATCAATCCTAGTAATTCAGTAAAGAACTTATCAGAAGCTCCGTACTTACACTTCAATTTGAGTAGTTTAACTATTGCGGACAACTTTCTGAAGTCAGGACATCCTTCGTAAAGAGGCTTCTCTGCGTCTAATAATAGTTCTTGAAACTTGACAAGGTCATCCTCATCAAAATATCTTTTGTAGCATTAACCATTTCTACTATTGCTGGGCTATCTGTTGGAATATCTGAAGCAAAATATGTGTCGTCAACAAACTCTGTTGTAGCATTAATAGGTTCTAGGGCACTTATTGATGGCTCATTCTTTTCTCCATGTCTAGTCCAGTTTGTGTAGATTAGATCAATCATATTTCTGAATAAATAAAACTGCACTTCCTCCACTTTATGCTCTATGTGGTTTAAACATTTGGTACACGGACATGGCATTAAAATATGTCGTTTATTAACTCGTAGTTCGATGTTCCCCATCTTCTGCAAGTTGTGTACTGCATAATCAATAAACGCTGCTACTCTATCAACATAAGATTTGTTGGTCCTATTAGTTCCCATCCAAGACTTATCTATGTTTATAAATGTGTCCCACTTATCCGAGCAGCAATCTTCCAGGAGCAAGAGCTTTGTGGTTGTAGTCCCTGCAGGTCACCCCATCGTTAGTTTAAGGGTCCGGTGAGGCGTTATGGAGGATTCAAGAAAGGGGTTTTCCAACAACTCAAACAATGTGATACAATATACTTGAAATCAATTAAGAAATGGCAAGTATACCTTAATTTGCCAACAAAAACCAATATAAACTCAAAATATAAGAACAGAGTCTGGTAACTTGTCATTTACTTAAGAACAGTTTTTAGTTGCAATTAATAGGGTTACTTATATATTCTAACCAATTAACTAACTAATTTTACCAAGAAATTGGCATAATTTACAAGAGGAAATCTCAAAATAAATGTTCAATTACAGCATACTCAAGACATTTTCAATTACAGAATCATAAACATGATTTTTTAGAACGATGTGTAAAAAATGAACATAACAATACTTACTAGTGGTGACGGGAGTGGTGGGTCTATGACGGGAGAGTGACAGTGACGAGAGAGTAACGTGATGGGAGCTGTGGTGGTGACAGGATTTGTGGTGAGATGAGAGGGAGTTGTGGTGATGATAGGAGGAGTTGTTTGTGTGATTAATTTGGAATGGGATTTTGCGAGGAAATTTTTGGGGGGAACATTTGGGGGAAAATTTTACGAAATATTTCAGGCACTAGTAGCAAAGGTTGAAAAAGCGAACCGATAGCCGGGCGGTCGACCTCCCTGTAGCTTGTACATCGTTCTAGGTGGGATTAATCAGGAAAATACATTTAGCAATAATAATAGTCGTGAATAAAAGTTTTGTTACTTATTTACAAAAAAATTTAAAGAAAAAGTAGCAAAGGTTGAAAAAATCGCGAATCAATATTCGGGCGGTCGACCTCCCTGTAGCTTGTACATCGTTCTAGGTAGGATTAATCGGGAAAATACCTTTAGCAACAATAATAGTCATGAATAAAAGTTTTGTTACTTAAAGAAATAGTAGCAAAGATTGAAAAAATCGCGAATCGATAATCGGGCGGTCGACCTCCCTCGGTCGACCTCCCTGTAGCTTGTAATTGTTCAAGGCGGGATTAATCGGAAAAATACCTTTAGCAATGATAATAGTCATGAATAAAAGTTTTGTTACTTGTTTACAAAAAAAATTAAAGAAAAAGTAGCAAAAGTTAAAAAATCGCGAATCGATAGCCGGGCGATCGACCTTCCTGTAGCTTGTAATCGTTCTAGGCGGGATTAATCGGGGAAATACCTTTAGCAGAATGGGATTCATGAAATTTTTTGGGGGAACATTTAGGGGAAAATTTTACGAAATATTTCAGGCACTAGTAGCAAAGGTTGAAAAATCGCGAATCGATAGCCGGGCGGTCGACCTCCCTGTAGCTTGTACATCGTTCTAGGCGGGATTAATCGGGAAAATACCTTTAGCAACAATAATAGTCATGAATAAAAGTTTTGTTACTTGTTTACAAAAAAATTAAAGAAATAGTAGCAAAGGTTGAAAAAATCGTGAATCGATAGACGGGCGGTCGACCTCCCTGTAGCTTGTAATCGTTCTAGGCGGGATTAATCGGGAAAATACCTTTAGCAACGATAATAGTCATGAATAAAAGTTTTGTTACTTGTTTATAAAAAAATTAAAGAAATAGTAGCAAAGATTGAAAAAATAGCAAATCAATAATCGGGCGGTCGACCTCCCTGTAGCTTGTAATCGTTATTGGCGGGATTAATCAGTGAGTAATCAGATTGCCATTTTTAGCTATTTTGTCATTTAGTGGGCTTATAGTGTAATAGAACCTATGTGCATTGGGTTGTAGTGGCTTATAGTGTAATGGAACCCATGCATGACCGGTGATAATGGCTAATTCACATGGTTCATGGGTCATGTGTATTAGGTTATCACTAGTCACATTCATTAATGGGTATTTGACATCATATGGGTCATACGCATTGGGTTGTAGTTACTAAGAGTGTCATGTTACGACACATCCATGACTGGTGATCGACAATAGGTAATTAACTTGGGTTATGGGTCATGTGCATTGGGTTGTAGTGGCTTATAGTGTCATGTTATCGACATATACATGACTAGTGATCGATAATGGGTAATTAACATGGGTCATAGGTCATGTGCTTTCGGTTGTAGTGGCTTATAGTGTATTGGAACCATGCATAACCGGTGATAATGGCTAATTCACATGGGTCATGGGTCATGTGCATTAGGTTATCATTGGTCATATTCATTAATGGGTATTTGACATCATATGGGTTTTATGCATTGGGTTGTAGTTGCTTAGAGTGTCATGTTACGACACATCCATGACTGGTGATCGACAATGGGTAATTAACTTGGGTCATGGGTCATGTGCATTGGGTTGTAGTGGCTTACAGTGTCATGTTATCGACATATACATGACTGGTGATCGACAATAGGTAATTAACATGGGTCATGGGTCATGTTCATTGCGTTGTAGTGGGTTATAGTGTATTGGAACCCATGCATGAGTGGTGATAATGGCTAATTCACATGGGTCATGAGTCATGTGCATTAGGTTATCACTAGTCACATTCATTAATGGGTATTTGACATCATATGGGTCATACACATTGGGTTGTAGTTGCTTAGAGTGTCATGTTATGACACATCCATGACTGGTGATCGACAATGGGTAATTAACATGGGTCATGGGTCATGTGCATTGACTTATGTCATAAATGGTCCTTTGATTATTTGACTTATGTCAGTTTATTCAGATTTTGTACCGTGTTGACAGTGGTGTTTTTATGAGATATGTGATAATCCTTTCTGAAAGGTATTATTATGTTATGTGTATTCCGAGTAGTTTGACCCGTGAATTTTGAGAAATGCCAAAAAACGAGTCTGACACGTCCGTTAATATCCAAATTAAGTTTTGAAGGGTTTAAAGTGAAAATATGTCATGTGAATACTCTAGGTTAATGGAAAAGTATTTTTAAAGTGAATAAAAATGCTAATTAACTTTAGGGTAAATTTTACGGAAGAGTTTTACGAGCTTTTAAGTGATTTCAACACGAAAAGAAAGGCCCAAGACCCCTAGGATCCCTTGGCCGGTTATGGGAAGAGTAGGGAACAAGGAGGCTTATTTTTAGGGCTTGTGTCTCTTGAGAAGGACTACAGATATTCATTCAAGCATCATTTACTCACACACACAACACAAAAATCAAACTTTTCATCTCTCTTTCTCTCCCTCTTGTGTTTGTCCGCCACCTACAACACACACACACTCATAAATTTTGAACTTTGATCAAGAAAACATGAAGACATAAATATTTATGGTTGATTCTAGTGTTTGCTTATTCATTTAAACAACGTTTGGGTTGTCCGGATCGTGTTGAAATCTACAAATTTGAAGATTTTCTTGTAAGTTTTCAAATTTAAATTTTGTTTGTCCTTTTGGGTTTATTTTGATGCATAGATGTTAGTTGTACAAGTTGATCGTTGTGAAAATTGATTTTTGGAAGCGAAACGAAATAAAGGGTTGTGTTTGGTTCGTGTAAACAAAGAGAGAAAAAGAGAGTTTTTTGTAGTTTTGATGTTGTGGTCGTGATGGTTGAATAGTATATGTTGCTAGATAGCTTATTTTGGATAATAGCTTGTATAGCTTATTGTGGGCTTATTTTTAAGCATATAATGGCTTATTTTTGGCTTATCTAGCCACGTCATATATGAAAATCACTAGGGAAGTAATTTTTGATTATTTTGTGTTATGGCGTATGTTTGTGGACGATTTTTAAGGCTTTTAGTAGTAACCAAATGCGATACGTAGCTTATTAGCTTATCTTAAAGTTTAATATACGTATTTTGGAGATTATGGGCTTGCGGCCCAATAAGCCCATTTGAGTCGTGGCTTAATGGAGGGGCTAATTGTGGTCTGAATTATTTTCTATGTATTAATATGAGCGTGTGTATGTTATTGGGCCTTGGTTTTGGGCTTGAATCGTATTTTGGAAGTATAAATACCTTAATGGGCTCTTATTGGGCCTTAAAGCCCAATAAGTGATATTTAGTCATTTTCGGAGTTTTGATGAACTTTTGGGAATTGAAAAATACTCGTGAAGTTATATTGAAAGTCTTTTGAGAAAGTTTTTTGGGAAAACATCGTGAAATGTGATTTTTGGAATTTGGTTCGAAAAGTGTCGAAATTGTGAAAGTGTTTGGAAATTAAGGTTTGAAACCTTAGAAAACGTTGTATAAACGTACGGGTCATGTCGAAATTACGTAAAAAGTCTATACTTAGAATTTTACTTAAAAACATGATTTTGATTTTTAAATAATAAAATATTATTTTATTATTTTATTTATTTAATAAATTCACTAAAAGACGAAAAAATATAATTTTTCTCGAAACTTTCCTATTGCGTTTGTTATGATTAAACGTGTCATTTTCAGTCAAGGAATGATTTTTTAAGGTAACTAAGTTTTCGAATGGGCTTGTCGAGATATATTTATAATTATTTATTATAAATATTTAATTCTAATACTTATCTATTTACATTAAATAGTATAAGTATGTACCGTTAAGATATCGGATTGATATAATTATGGAGTATGTAATCAACCATCATACCACTAAAGACTATTTTGAGTACTTGTACAACGCGTCTAAACTCTATGCATCAAACGTGAAGATGGTTTTGGAAAAGAATGATTAAATTGGGACATTAACTGGACTAAGTCGTGTGCGGGCGTCGTTGCATTTACTTGTGTAGTAGAAGTTGGTTGCTAAAGGCTTGCTTAAGGTGAGTTCTCGTAGCCCTACTTTTTACTGTTTTTCCGTTGGGGGAAAATAATACTCAAATGTGTTTTGAAATGTTTTGAAATGAACTGTGCGAAATGTGGTTTTGTTTTGGGACAAGTATGTGTTTATGACTACTATGTGAATATTATGTGTTGACGTACTTGCTTGCACTGTGTTTGGCATGGCAAGGTTCTGTGTGGTACTCGCAATGTACTATGTTAGGCATTGCGAGGTTCTGTATGGTACTACCTAATATAGTGTTCCAGCTGGTAGGCCTTTAGGTAGGGGAGTTGCGACTCCATATTTATGTGATTGGATCGGATGGGTACGCCTACCTAGTGTTTAGATCGGATGGGTACGCCTACCTAGTGTTGGATTGGATTACATATATTCATTCGCATATAGCACTATTGTCCCCTGTTTGAAGTATTGGCACCGCTTTTGGGTTTAAGGTTAAACCTACGAGCTCACCAACATTATTGTTGATGTTTTCGAGCATCATTTTCAGGTGAAGTGAAAGATTAGTAATTTGGTGATTGATAGCAGACTTAAAAGTATCTTGTGTGGAATTTCGTTTGAAGTCTTGCTTGCTTGTTGTTTGATTTTAGTATTTAGAGATCTTGGATTATATTTGGTTATGGTCCCCTGCCAGGGCATATGAATAAATGTAAGAGATTATGGATTTTAGTTGCGATTTAGGACATCACTTGAATTATTCAAGGTTGATGGTCTTCATAGCACTTGGAGTTTATGCAATGTAGTTTTCTCTATTTTTGTACCTTGTGTTATGATTGATCATTATGTTGCATTCCTGAGTTTTCGCCATTGTCGGGATGTGACAGATTGGTAACCAGAGCCAAGGTTATAGAGAACTAGGTAGATTGGCCTAGACTATAGCCTAAGATTTGTCATTAGTTGAGTATAGGATCTATGTGTGCGGTGTTCCGCTTTTGTGTTCCTTTGTGTGTTCTTGGTTTGGTGCCTTAGTTATGTCAGTTATTGAAATAAGTGGGCTCAATATTGAATAAGAATGGGAAAGGATGCGAATATAAGTACGGTGTCCAACGTAATTATAAGTGTGTCACAACTCACTCATACTTGGTATTGTTGTTCACACAAATCGATGTTGACACTGTAGGGTGGTGTTGCGCGTATATTTGGTTTTGTATAGTAATATATTCTATGAATAGGTGCGAGTCTTCCCACTTACCTAACGTTATCCATGTTCTCCCTCGTATAGATAATGCCGCCAAGGATGAGAACCTGAAGTACTGGCCGGCCTGCTGCCGAATCACAAGGAGGGGGAACGGGTGGACGAGTTGGTAGGGGTGATGGAAGGGGTAGAAGACCTAGGGAAGGTAATGATGAGCATGTTGATGAATTGAATGGTCAAGGAAATGACCAAGGTATGAAAACTAATTGGAATGTAGGGGGAGCCAATGGGGGTGCACCTGACTTCCCAACGATCATTGCCCAGCAATTGCAAAACCTCTTACCCACCATGTTGGCTCGAGTTAGTAACCAAGGGAATGCTAGAAATCAAAATGGTAATGTGGTTAATGAGAATGTTCAGGAGAATGTTAGGAATGTGTTAGTGAATGGCAACCGAGTAGGTTGTTCATATAAGGAGTTCTTAGCTTGTATCCCTAAGGATTATGATGGTAAAGGAAGTGCTGTAGTTCTTACTAGGTGGATTGAGAAGATGGAAAATATGCAAGAAATGAGTGGTTGTAGTGTTGACTAAAAAGTGAAATACACTGCTGGTTCATTTGTGGGTAAGGCTTTAACATGGTGGAACTCTTAGATCCGCACGCTAAGCCAAGAAGTTGTTGTTAGTATGTCATGGAATGACTTTAAGTTTATGATGATACAAGAGTTTTGTCCTAGTCATGAGATGCAGAAGTTAGAATCTGAGTTGTAAAATCACGCCATAGTCAGGGCTGGCCATGTTGCGTATACTGATAGGTTTCATGAGTTTGCTAGGTTAGTTCCTCATTTGGTAACTCCTGAGAGTAGAATGATTGAGAGATATGTGTATAGCCTTGCTCCATAGATCCGTAGGATGGTGGCAGCAACGGAGCCAAAGACTATGCAAAAGGTTGTCCAAATTTCTGGTGCACTGACTGATGAGGCTATTAGGAATGGATCAATTAAGAAAGTTGAGAAAAGAGGAAATATAGGAGAACCTAGTAAGGATAGGAATGCTAGGGATGATAATAAGAGGACTAGAACTGGTAATGCTTTTGCTACTGCTGTTAACCCTATAAGAAGAGAGAATGTGGGTGCTTGGCCCAAGTCTACCACATGCAATTCTTACCATGCACCTGGAGGACCGTGTCGCACATGTTTTAACTGTAATCGCCCTGGTCATATGGTAAAGGATTATAGGAGCGTGTCTAGGAATCTGAATCCCGTCAATTTTAGGAGCCCACTAGTTAGGGCATATTATGAGTGTGGTAGTACAGATCATGTCAGGCCAGCTTGTCCTAGATGGAATAGGGTATAAGGACCGAGAGGAAACCGTCCAAACCAAGTTGTTGCTAATAACGAGGGTCATGGTCATGGAAACCAAGGGAACCAGGCTAGGGGTAGGGCATTCATGCTGGGAGTAGAGGAAGCTCGCTAAGATCCGAATATTGTGACGGGTATGTTTACTCTAAACGATCATTATACCACTACCTTATTTGACTCTGGTGCTGACTATAGTTTTGTTTCCACTACTTTTATACCCTTGTTAGGCATAGAACCTAGTGAATTAGGTTTTAAATATGAGATTGAGATAGCTAGCGGGCAACTAGTAGAGATTGATAAGGTCATTAAGGGTTGTAAACTCGAAATCGAGGGTCATGTCTTTGACTTTGACTTGATACCTTTTGGACATGTGAGTTTCGATATGATTATAGGTATGGATTGGTTGTCTAACCATAAGGCTGAAATAATTTGCCATAAGAAGATAGTAAGGATACCACTACCGGATGGCAACGTGCTTAGAGTATTAGGAGAGAGACCAATAGAGAAAGTGAGATTTTTGATGGGTGTTAAGAACCAAGAAAAGATTGTAGTGGTTAGAAATTTTCTTGAGGTATTCCCGGATGACCTACCTGGATTACCGCCTAGTCGGGAAATTGAGTTTATACCTAGAGCAAAAGCCGGTTGCAAAGTCTCCTTATCTATTGGCGCCTTCTGAATTGGAGGAGTTGTCGGGACAACTCAAGGAACTTCAAGACAAATGTTTCATTCGACCAAGCTCATCGCCTTAGGGAGCACTGGTATTGTTTGTGAAAAAAAGGATGGATCTTTTAGGATGTGTATTGATTATAGAGAGCTGAATAAGTTAACTGTTAAAAATCATTATCTGCTTCCTAGGATTAATGATCTATTTGACCAACTGCAAGGGTCACAGTTTTTTCTCTAAGTTAGATCTTAGGTCTGGATACCATCAGCTGAGAGTGCACGAGGATGACATTCCAAAGACTGCATTTAGAACTCGTTATGGACATTTTGAGTTCACAGTAATGCCCTTTGGTTTGACAAATACACCAGTAATATTTATGGATTGATGAATAGAGTTTGTAGGCCTTATCTTGATAAGTTTGTGATAGTGTTTATAGACGATATCTTAATCTACTCTAAGACTCAATAGGAGCATGTAGAACACTTAAGGTTAGTCTTAGAATTGCTCAAAAAGGAGAAACTGTATGCTAAGTTTTCTAAGTGTGAATTCTGGCTAAGAGAAGTACAGTTTCTTGGGCATGTGATAAATGGTAATGGGATTCACGTGGACCCTAGTAAGATTAAAGCTGTTAAGAATTGGAAAGCCTCTAAAACTCTGACTGAGGTTCGTTTATTCTTAGGTTTGGCTGGATATTACCATAGGTTCATTGAGGATTTTTCTAAGATAGCTAAGTCTCTTACTATCTTGACTCAGAAAAGTAAGACTTTTGATTAGGGTGAGGAACAGGAATATGCATTTCAAACTTTAAAGGATAAGTTATGTAATGTGCCTATTCTAGCTCTCCTCTATAGATCAGAAGATTTTGTAGTATATTGTGATGCGTCTGGGATAGGACTAGGCTGTGTGTTAATGCAGAGAGGTAAAGTGATAGCCTATCCGTCTAGGCAGTTAAAAATTCATGAGAATAATTATACTACCCATGATTTAGAGTTGGGTGCGGTTGTGTTTGCACTTAAGATCTGGAGACATTATTTGTATAGGACAAAGAGTGTCATCTATATGGATCATAAGAGTCTTCAGCATATCTTTAGTCAGAAAGAGTTGAATATGCGACAGCGTCGCTGGATAGAGTTGTTTAGTGATTATGACTGTGCAATTCGCTACCATCCTGGTAAGGCGAATATAGTGGCTGATACCCTAAGTAGGAAAGAAAGAGTAAAACCTAAGAGAGTTAGAGCTATGAATATGATCCTTCAGTCAAGTATCAAGGATAGGTTACTGACGGCTCAGAAAGAGGCTGTGGATGAGTCTGTTGGATTGCAGAAAGGTTTGGATGAGATGATTGAACTTAGGAGCTGATAAGTCAAAGTACTTTGTACACCTAGGAGCTGATAAGATGTATTATGATTTGAGAGATAGGTATTGGTGGCCTGGAATGAAAAAGGATATGGTGTTTGACTTGTTTGAAGGTTAAGGCTGAGCATCAAAGGCCATCTAGCTTGCTCCAGCAACCTAAGATTCCCATATGGAAATGGGAAGGGATAGCTATGGATTTTGTAACTAAGTTGCCTAGGACTAGTAGTGGGCATGACACAATCTGGGTTATTATGGACCGGTTGACTAAGTCTGCTCACTTTCTACCTATACGTGAGGATTATAAGATGGAAAGGTTGGCTAGATTGTATTTGAATGAGATAGTTGCTAGACATGGTGTGCCAATCTTGATTATATCGAATCGTGATAGTCGTTTCACATCAAGGTTATGGCAGTCAATGCAAGAGGCATTAGGAACTCGCTTAGATATAAGTACGGCTTATCACCCTCAGACCGATGGTAAAACTAAGCGTACTATTCAGACTTTGGAAGACATGCTTAGAGCGTGTGTCCTAGACTTCATACGAAGTTGGGATGTTCATCTTCCTTTGGTTGAGTTTTTGTATAATAATAGTTATCATTCTAGTGTGAGATGTGCATCGTTTGAGGCATTGTATGGTAGGAAGTGTCGTTCCCCGATTATGTGGGTTGAGGTTGGAGAAGGTCAGTTGATAGGAACTGAGTTAGTGCAAGAGACTACTAAGAAGATCTCGCAGATTAAGGATAGACTTAAGGCTGCGCGTGATCGTCAAAAAAGTTATGCCGATAAGAGGAGAAAGCCTCTAGAATTTAGTATAGGTGACTATGTCTTGCTCAAAGTGTCACCTTGGAAAGGTGTGGTACACTTTGGGGAGAAAGGGAAGTTAGCACCTAGGTTTGTTGGACCATTTGAGATTATTGAGAAAGTAGGCCATGTGGCATATCAGTTAGATTTACCTGAGGAGTTGAATGGTGTTCATGATACTTTCCACGTGTCGAACCTTAAGAAGTGTTTGGTTGACCCAACACTAAAAGTGCTTTTGGATGAGATCCAAGTTGATACTAAGTTGAATTTTGTAGAAGATCCTGTAGAAATTTTGGAAAAAGAGTTTAAGAAGTTGAAGCGTAGTAGGATTACCATCGTCAAGGTTCGGTGGACTTCGAAACGTGGTCTTGAATTCACGTGGGAGCATGAAGATCAGATGAAATTGAAATACCCGCATTTGTTTAGTGATGTTAGTAGCTGAATTTTGAGGACGAAATTCTTTTAAGGGGTGTAGAATGTAACCTTTACCCTTTTGTGTTTTGAATATTTCATAAATGGTCCTTTGACTATTTAACTTATGTCAGTTTATTCAGATTTTATACCATGTTGACGGCGGTGATTTTATGAGATATGTGATAATTTAAGGTATATTGTGAATAATAATACTTTCTGAAAGGTATTATTGTGTTATCTGTATTCTGGGTAGTTTGACCTGTGAATTTTGAGAAATACCGAAAAACGAGTCTGACACGTCCGTTAATGTCCAAATTGAATTTTTAAGGGTTTAAAGTGAAAATATGTCATGTAAATACTCTAGGTTAATGGAAAAGTATTTTTAAAGTGAATAAAAATGCTAATTAATTTGGGGTAAATTTTACGGAAGATTTTTACGAGCTTTTAAGTGATTTCGACACGAAAAGAAAGGCCCGAGACCCTAGGATCCCTTGGCCTGTTATGGGAAGAGTAGGGAACAAGGAGGCTTATTTTTAGGGCTTGTGTCTCTTGAGAAGGACTATAGATATTCATTCAAGCATCATTTTCTCACACACACAACAAAAAAATCAAACTTTTCATCTCTCTTTCTCTCCCTCTTGTGTTCGTCCGCCACCTACAACACACACACACTCATAAATTTTGAACTTTGATCAAGAAAACATGAAGACATAAATATTTATGGTTGATTCTAGTGTTTCGTTATTCATTTAAACAACATTTGGGTTGTCCGGTTCGTGTCGAAATCTATAAATTTGAAGATTTTCTTGTAAGTTTTCAAATTTAAATTTTGTTTGTCCTTTTAGGTTTATTTTGATGCATAGATGTTAGTTGTACAAGTTGATCGTTATGAAAATCAATTTTTGGAAGCAAAACGAAATAAAGGGTTGTGTTTGGTCTGTGTAAACAAAGAAAGAAAAAGAGGGTTTTTGTAGTTTTGATGTTGTGGTCGTGATGGTTGAATAGTATATGTTGCTAGATAGCTTATTTTGGATAATAGCTTGTATAGCTTATTGTGGGCTTATTTTTAAGCATATAATGGCTTATTTTGGGCTTATGTAGCCACGTCATATATGAAAATCACTAGGGAAGTGATTTTTGATTATTTTGTGTTATGGCGTATGTTTGTTGACTATTTTTAAAGCTTTTGGTAGTAACCAAATCCGATACGTAGCTTATTAGCTTATCTTAAAGCTTAATATACGTATTTTGGAGCTTATGGGCTCGCGGCCCAATAAGCCCATTTGAGTCGTGGCTTAATGGAGGGGCTTATTGTGGTCCGAATTATTTTATATGTATTAATATGAGCTTATGTATGTTATTGGGCCTTGGTTTTGGGCTTGAATCGTATTGTGGAAGTATAAATACCTTAATGGGCTCTTATTGGGCCTTAAAGCCCAATAAGTGATATTTAGTCATTTTTGAAGTTTTGATGAACTTTAGGAATTGAAAAATACTCGTGAAGTTATACTGAAAGTCTTTTGAGAACGAGTTTTGGGAAAACGTCGTGAAATGTGATTTTTGGAATTTGGTTCGGAAAGTGTCGAAATTGTGAAAGTGTTTGGAAATTAAGGTTTGAGACCTTGGAAAACGTTGTATAAACGTACGGGTCATGTCGAAATTTCATTAAAAGTCTATACTTAGAATTTTACTTAAAAACATGATTTTGATTTTTGAATAATAAAATATTATTTTATTATTTTATTTATTTATTTATTTAATAAATTCACTAAAATATAAAAAATATATTTTTTTTCGAAACTTTCCTATTGCGTTTTGTTAGAAACAAAGAATTGAAGTCTAACAAAGAAGTTTCGGTTACTCGAAGTTAGACGACGTTTGATAGCTCGTTATTTAATGTATTGTAATGTAAACAGGCCATTGAGCAAAAAGTCCGCAAAAGGCCCACAAAAGCCTACATAGGCTGGCCCCCCTTAGAGTATTTATACTCTTGTTTTTCTTTTTCTAGGGTAAGACATTCCATCATACACCAATACATTGTCAAGATTAGGTTTACCCTCCTTTTATGTTTTGTCTCTCTTTTCATCAATAAATTCTTTAATTTCTTGCATCTTGATTCTATATATCATAATTAAGGTTGTGATTGAATTGTCATGGAACCTATAATTGGTATCAAGAGCCTTCAAGATTGATGAATTGATTTGGTTTTGGAAATTTAAAAAAAGAGGATCTGAATTTTTGTTTGATTGTTTGTGTTTTGATTCTTGATTCATAGATGGTTTGCGCTTAATCCTATATCCTAAAACCATCTTGTTAGCAATCAAGGATTCGGTTATATTTTTTTGTGATTCGAAAATAAAACAAAAAGAAACAAGTCTTGATCTAGTGTTTAGTGATTTTTTTTTGTCTTTTGGTTCAGAAGTAAAAATACAAAAAAAAGAGTCTCGATCTTGTTTTTTTTGGATTGGATCGTGTTATTATTACTTGTTTGTGCTAATAACATCCCTTGCAGCGATTTATTGAAGATTCATAGGTTATTCGTGATGATTTTGCAAGCAAAAGGGTGTTTGGACTCGTTTATCATACTAGTTAAATTCTAGTTTCAACCGAACGAATTATATTCTTCAGGAACCGAATGAGTGTCATTCTTGTAACAACCGAACGAGTTGTTTTTTTTGGAACCGAACGAGTTATCTACTTGTGGACCGAACAAGTAATCTTTAGTGTGAACCGATCAAACTAGTTTCTTTGATAACAAAAAAAATCAAACAACATCAAACATAAACCCCAAATCAAACATAACAACAATCACTTGAGATCCGTTCATTCATACTTAAATCAAAATGTCAACTGATAAAGAATCAAGTGCAGCGGGTACAGACAATCGTCCTCCCATGTTGGTAGAAAGTGCCTATGAATCGTGGAGAATTCGTATAGAGAGGTACATTCGTAGGAAACCTCTTGGTAAGTTAATTTGGAGATCAATCCAAAATGGACCTACTTCGCATCCCCAAATTACTGTGATAGAAGGTCAAGGTGAGGCTGTAGTACAAGTAACGAGAGACAAGCAGGATGAAGAGTTTACTGAGATTGAGAACAATAAAGAACTAGCTGATATTCAAGCAACCAACATTCTCAGTCAAGGGCTCCCAAGACATGTATTCAACATACTAAACCAGACTCGTACTGGGAAAGAGATTTGGGATAATGTAGAGCTTCTAATGAAAGGTTCGGGAAAGTCTCTCCAACAACAGAAGGAAGAACTGTTTGATGAGTATGAACGATTTCGTGCAATAGGAAATGAGTCAATTCATGACTACTTTGTTCGTTTCCACAAGCTGATCAATGATATGAAGATTACTCAGCTTGACATCCCCACTCATCAGATGAACACCAAGTTTGTCAACAACCTTCCTCCGTATTGGGCAAAGTATGTGACCAATGTGAAGAACAACAAGGATATTTCTGCGACAACCTATGTTGAACTTTATACCTACCTTAAATCATATGAACCACATGCTATGAAGACACTCAAGAAACAGGAGCAGTCTACCAGCATTGTTGATCCTTTGGCATACCTTGCTCAAACAACACACTACCATGCACCAACTCAAACCACTACTCCACCACCACCACAATATGGACCACTAACTTCCTCCACCCCACAACAAGTCCCTCAATCAAGCAATGATGCTATGTTGGCAACCATGAACCAAATCGTAAACTTGTTGAGTGGTTTCCAAAAGCAGTTTCCTCCAACCAACAACCAGCTCAGGACATCGTCCAACTCAAGGAGTCATGCTACGGTGCATGACGGGCAGATTATTACTGAAACCGTTCAGAGAAGAGCTCCGGGTAATGTTGGTAATACGGGTAATCGAGGAACACAGAACTACGGGCAGATGACGGACAACGTAGGGAAGAAGGTGATATGCTACAACTGCCGTGGAGAAGGGCATGTATCTAGGCAGTGTAAGGAGAAAAAGAGAGTAAAAGACTCTCAGTACTTCAAGGACAAGATGCTGTTAATGGAAGCTAAGGAGAAAGGAACAGTTTTAGATGCTGAAGCCGAAGCATTCCTTGCTGATGTAGAATGTACAGCTCCTTATGATCAGCCACTGGCTATTACGACTACCAACATGTTCGAAGTAAGCCATGAGGACGCGTACGATTCTGACGTAGATGAAGGACCTCATGCAGCAGCAGCTTTCATGGCTAACTTGTCATCCACAAGTGGAACCAATGGTGCAACCACCAGTCAAGTCAATGAGGTACACACTGATGCTAATCAAATCTTTGATAATGTGAATCATCTGTTGACACATGAGATGCACCAGGAAGAACACCTAGACTCCGATGTTGAGTCGGATATTGATGACAATACGATTCCGTATCATCAGTACCAACTTGACAGCGAAGTTCAAGATGTTCCAACTGAGGTATCTTCTGCGCCACCCGGTGAGATATCCATGATTACCATCTTAGATGACTTGAGAACCCAATTAGACGGACACCTTAAGGTTAATCAGGAACAAAGCCTGGTTAATGACTCCTTAAGAGCTGAGCTTGCAAGATGCAAACAAGAAATGGTTAGTCTAGAACGTAATAAAGTCAAACATGATTTAGACCAGACCATTATTCAACGTAACAAACGGAATGCTGAGCTTGAAGAAGAAAATGTGTTGCTAAAGTCAAAACTTTCTCAAAACGTTGAGTCAATTAACTCTTTGAAAAATGAAAGTAAAAAGGTTGTTTCTGAAAAGAAGGTCCTTGAGGACAAGTACCTTGAAGAAATAGTTTGTTTAAAAAGTGCTAATAAAGTTGCAACAGAAATTTTGCAAAGATTTCAACAACCAACACAAACTATTCCAATGTTAACAAAACGACCTAACCTAGCAACACATGACTTACACAAAACAGCTCTAGGTAGTAGCAATCCGTGGAACCTCAAACAAGCTAAGTTGTCTTGACCTACCTTGTATGATGGTCATGCACTTTTAAACACCACTCATAGCCCTGTTAGAGTGAATGACAGTGAAGACGCATTAGTTCAGGCTGAAGTCAGTAGAGCTAAGATGTCTGAAAGACCAGGGACAATTAAACCCATAAACTATGTTGCGCTTAATGCCTTGTATAGTCATTTTGTTCCTCAGAATGAACTGTCCCGAGAACAGGTTTATTGGTTACCTGCTGAAGAAATTTCTAGTCATAATAGTAATCCACCTAAACCTGTGACTCCGTTTGTCCATACTCGTCCAGCACCAAGTAAAGTGCGCGCTCAGTTACTCAAACTCAAAGAATGTTTTCCAGCATTTGAAACGATAATAAAACGAAGAACAACACCCACATTCCACGAACAAGGGGAATGGCGTTTTGTCCATACTAAAAAGGCCTTTACTGAACAAGTTATACCTTTTTACGAACACGTTAAAGAACTTGTACAAAGCTTAGATGAAAATCTTGTTAAAGAAGTAATTGAGTTCATGCGAATTTTTGATGAGCTGGATACAAAGTATGAGCAGTGTGTTCTTGAGAAAAAGAATTTGCAAATAGAGAAGAAAAATCTTTTGATTCAAAATGAGTGCTTAATTACTGATAGTATAGCAAAAGATATCTGCTCTATTGTGCTAGCTTCTGATAGAGATAGGCCTCTTAGCGAGGAACTTAGTTCGAATTGCGTTAGGGAGAACTCAAAAGTCATAGAACTTGAAGCTGAGATTTTAAACCAGCAACGAATGCTTGCTGAATCAGACAAACGATGTTCCTTTTTACAGAAAAACCATATTGATTTACAGGTTAAATTTCAAAAATATAAAGAGTGCTTTAAAAACCAAACGGTTGGTGATAATTCACACTCACCGGCAGATAATACAGTTTTTGAAATTAATCAGTTAAAGGAACAGCTTCAAGGGAAAGACGACACTATCAGGAAGTTGCAAACTCAGATCAACAGCATGAGCATGTTGAATGTAGGACCCACTGTAGGTAGCTTTGATAAGCAGGCCTTAGAAACTGAGTTGACTCAGTTGAAAGATGCGATCACTTCAGTTAGGATTCAGAATGATGGATTTAAGGTAGAGAACGAGAATGTGAAACGACGTTATAAAGAACTGTCGGAAACTAATACACACTCACGTGATGCGCTCACGGGCAAGATTACTGCCTTAACTGCTGAGAATGCCAAACTAAAAACTGAGTTGATTAGCAAAATAAGTAGTGGATCTATAGCATCTGAGAAACCCAAAGTACTTGCTCCAGGAATGTATGCCATTAGTCCTAAGTACATTCCACCACAAAGAAGAGTCAATAGGGCTGTTCCTACCCCTTTGCCTAAGAAACAGCAAGTTACCTTTAAGAAACCACCCAGACCTTCAAATAGACCCACACAGAAAACAGTAGTGCAACAAAATAAGAAGCCTAACGTTCCTGTTAATCTGTCTATAGGAGTAAAACCTGCCACTGGAGCTAGCAAACCTATGTCTAAGAGCGACACTGGGAACCATAGTACCTTGCCGGCTAAAAGTGAGAAAGCGAGGAGAGTAGAAGATCACCATAGGAATTTGAATAAAAAGAATCATGTTGATTCTCATTTGAATGTTAAACGTACTGGTTTTGTTTTGAATTTAAACAATGTTTTCAATGTGTGTAATGAATGTTTGATTTTTGTTAATCATGATAAGTGTGTGGTTCGTACTTTGAAATCTATGAAATATGTGTATCCTAAAACCCCCCAAGGCTAAACATAATATGAAAACTACTAAGAAAGTTTGGAAAGCAAAAGTAGTTGCTACTGTTAAGCCTCAATGGAAACCCACTGGCCGACATTTCACATTATATGATAAGTATCCTTTAACTAGGATAGCGGAACCCATAGTTGAGCCTTTAGAACTCACACCATGAGTTAGTTCTAGTTCTAAAGTCACTATGATCTCTAGGGTCACTGACTATACTCTTAGCGATCAGAAAGCTGGTTCGAAGGGAATATCCAATATTTTTGAAAGATATCTAACTAGACCCCTTTTGGGCATCCAATCACAGGACATGTTTATGTTATTGCAGGTAGTACAAATTGTCCTATGGTATCTGGATTTAGGATGTTCACGACATATGACAGGTGATCATTTGAAGCTTATCAATTATGTGGATAAGTTTATTAGTACAGTAAGATTCAGGAATGATCAGTTTGCAGTCATCGTTGGTTATGGTGACTATAAACTGGGAAACACTATCATCTCTAAAGTCTACTATGTTGAAGGACTCAGCCACAACTTATTTTCAGTTGGACAGTTTTGTAACGGATGATTAGAATTTGCTTTCAGACAACATACGTGTCACATTCGCAACAAAGACATGGTTGATCTACTCCAGGGTTCGCGTTCCACAAATATGTACTCCATCTCGCTGAATGAGATGTTGGTAGCCTATCCAGTTTGCTTGCTTACTAAAGCCTCTTCAACGAAGTCATGGTTATGGCATCGTCATCTGAACTATCTGAATTTCGGGACTCTAAACGAATTAGCCCGAAACGATCTAGTGAGAGGTTTACCTATGTTGAAGTACGACAATGGAACAGAGTTTGTTAACAAAACACTCACTGAATTCTTTGAGAGTGTTGGAATTACTCATAACACAAGTGTACCTCGGTCTCCACAACAGAACGGCGTTGTCGAAAGACGAAACCGAACTCTTATGGAAGCTGCTCGTACAATGCTGATCTTTGCAAAAGCTCCACTGTTCCTTTGGGCTGAAGCTGTAGCCACTGCGTGTTATACACTTAACAGATCTCTCATACACACGCTTCACGGAAAAACCTATTATGAACTGCTTAAAGGAAAGAAGCCTGAATTAAAATACTTCAGAGTATTTGGATCTTTATGCTATCCTACAAATGACTACGATGATCTTGGTAAGCTGAAGGCGAAAGCAGATATAGGTATTTTTGTTGGATATGCACCCACCAAGAAGGCGTACCGAATTTTCAACAAGAGAACTCGTAAGATACAAGAAACTGTTCATGTTACCTTTGACGAGCTTTCTGAAGGATTGACTTCTGTACAAAGCAGTACAGGACTCGAGCCTAACCCTATGGCTCCTATGCACAATTTCCATCAAATTGATTTTTAGGCGACTTGTCAAAGGGTTAATGCTAATTTTTGACCTGAGTTAGGTAGTCTCTGCAAAATTTCGTTGTGTCCTAAATAAATTTCATTAAGCAACATCGAATGTTTTTAAAATCATATTTTTGCCATTGGCCTTTACGATACTTAATTGTATTAAGAAAGTAAATAGTTTGACAGGAAATTTATACGATATTAGTCAGACAGAGATTAAACTGTACTAAAACTCTTTCTCTTTACCAGTATAAGTAGTAGCAATGCTATTAGTATGTAAGTCATACGAACCATCTGGTCTGAGGGAACAACAAGCATACAGGAATTATACTTTCAGGTGTATTATGAGGACTTAAAGGCTTGAGCTGGTAAAACCTGGTCAAGGAGGTTCTTTAATGAATATACTGATCACATGTTGCAGTAATTCGTACTGTAATTATCAATCCTTATGAAATCGGAGGTTATTGCAACAGAAAAGATTGAGTATCTTCATTTATACTCGATCCCTTCAAAATACAAAACCCTGAATGTGTTTAAAAATGTTTTTCTATGAACACATTAAGTGGATTTTCATAACAATGTTTTTGTTGGTAACTATTCTGAAATAACAAAAGGCGACTCAAAGAATCCGTTGAAAGACACATGCTCACACTCCAAGATTTGAAGAAATCAAGAAAGCTGAGTTTACAAAGCTTCCGCACCTCTGAATCACTGTCTTCTTCAAATGTTAAAGTCATGAAGTCTAGAAGAAGAAAGATCACAAAAGCTTTCAAGATTACAACAAATATGAGCATGTCGGACCACAGTTCAGCAAATGGAAAAATGAAGAAAAGATCACATGTAATTTAAGAAATCAGAGATCAAGATCAAGTTATCAAAACAAGTAATTCAAGTTCTAAAGATCAAGATCAAGTTTCAAAGATTGGATTACTACTGAAGCACAAATACATCAAGTGAGAACCCAAAATAGATCGAGATAAAGGACACTAGCAGTATATGCTAGAATTCAAATAATTAGCGCTGCTGGATTCAAGGGAAAAGAATTGAAGTCTACAATTAAGATGTGCATATCTCGAGCGACCTCTCCTGAGGGGAGATTGTTAGAAACAAAGTATTGAAGTCTAACAAAGAAGTTTCAGTCACTCGAAGTTAGACGACGTTTGATAGCTCGTTAGTTAATGTATTGTAATGTAAATGGGCCGTTGAAGAAAAAGCCAGGAAAAGGCCCACAAAAGCCTACATAGGCCGACCCCCCTTAGAGTATTTATACTCTTATTTTTTCTTTTTCTAGGGTAAGACATTCCATCATACACCAATACATTGTCAAAATTAGGTTTAGCCTCCTTTTATGTTTTGTCTCTCTTTTCATCAATAAAAGTCTTTAATTTCTTGCATCTTGATTCTACATATCTTAATTAAGGTTGTGATTGAATGATCATGAAACCTACACTCAAGACTAAAAGAAGCAATGAGGAAAGTTAACGTGAATTTTATGGATGTCTTAGTTTTGTAGGGCTCATGTGCGGCCCTACGACATCCTTTCCAACGTTGAACTTAATATTAGGCTCAAGTGTGGCCTTATGACACAAGTATTTCAAAATCGACCTTCTTCATTGATAGTGTAGAAAGGTTTACATCATCACAAGTATGAACACTTAGTTTGCTACACCATTTTTGAAACGAACGACTTTTAAATAAAAAGTAAAAAAAATTACGAAAAAGGGTAAATTTTACATGTAAAACTTACAAAGGCTTGTTCCTTTCATTGTTTGAACAGGTGAGTGATCGGCTGCATCAACGATTGTGTAGAGTTCCCCTTTTTGGATTTTGTTTATTATATGTGGGCCTTGCCATTCATTCGCTTTTCATTTATGTAAAATGAAATCTCCCACGATGTACATAGGGTGACTGCTCCTTGTGTTGTGATATTTTTGCAACTTGTTTCGGTAGTATGCCTTTTCTATCGAAGCCACTTCCTTGCTTTCCTTTCCTTTGGTTGCTTTCTATACTCTTCCCCTATCATCTGTAGTTTTAATTATGGAGATTACTGCTTCCGAACCATAGGTTAGGCTAAATGGTGTTTCTTTCTCGCTGTTCCTTGGGAGGGTTCTATGTATCCATAATGTTTTAGCTAGATCATCCACCCATCTATGTTGGCTTCGAGTTAACTGCCTCCCTATGCATTATTTCCACATGTTTTGTGACAGGAGAAAAGGATTATGTTACTTTCAATCCTTTACAAAGGTTTGCGAACATCCTTTGTTTGAAATGTTTCTCTTCTTTTGAGCTGATTATTCAGGGTACTCCGAATCTGCATACCATATATTCCCATACGAAATTTTCCACTTGCCTTCCGTTAATGGTGGTTAGGGCTTTGGCTTCTACCCACTTTGTAGAGTGTTCGACTGCGATCGCCAGAAACTGTAAACCTCCGGGGGACATTGGTAGCGGTCCTATGATATGGATTCCCTAGTGGCTAAAAGGCCACGTACTCCCTGCCGTTATGGCTCCTCTTATTCTAGCCTTCCTTATTGCAAATTGTTCCTTGCATTTTTCCCAGTCTTGAATTACTTTTGCAACTTCCCTGTTCATCGATGGCCAGTAGAAACCTTATTTTGTTATTCTGACAACTAATGAGCATGGTTCCATATTAAATCTGCACGACCCTTCATCTATTTCTTTTATGATTTCGTTAGTTTGTGGTAGGGCCATGCAATGGAGCCATGGCGTGAAGAAGGACCTTTTGTACATGTTTCCTTGGATTAGCTTGTATTGTGCCTGGATTCTGATCATCCTGGCTTCTCTTGTGTCTTCGGTAATAGTCCACTTAGCAGGTATTCATGGAGAGGGTCCATCTAGCTTTTCCTTTCCTGCGTGTCTACCTTCAAAACTTATTTTTCCTCTATTGACCTTTTGGTCAAAACTTTGACTAGCACTTCCTTTGTGAGGTGTTCGAAGGTCATTGATGCCAGCTTTCTTAGTGCGTCTATTTTCTTATTCTGGTTCCTGCGTACATGCTCAACTGTGTAATCTTCAAAGCTCTTTATCGCAGTTTTAACCTTTTGCAAGTATTCTTTGATTGACGATTGTTTTGCTGCGAAGGTGCCTTTTATCTGGTTTACTAGAAGTTGAGAGTCCAAAAATATTGCTACTTTTGTATTTTCCATTTCCTAGGCTATCCTTAGACCTGCTAGCAATGCTTCGTATTCTGCTTTATTGTTTGTTATTTCAAACTCGAAGCGGAGAGCATAAGTATACTCTTTTCCTTCGGGATCTATTAGCATTAATCATGCTCCTGATCTGTCTAAGTTTGAGGCTCCGTCAGTATAAAGTCTCCACTTACTGCTTGAATCTGGCACCTCCTTTGGTTTTTCTTTCTTCTCGTTATCTTCAAAGGGTATCTCAACCAAGAAATCGACTAGTGTTTCTTTTTCCTCCCTTCTCATGAATACGATATCATGTTCCCTCAATTTGATTGCCCATTTGGCTACTCTTCCTGTATTTTCGGGCCCAGTGAGTATTTGCTTAATCGGTGTGTTTGTGAGAACTGTTATTGTGTGAGCCTGAAAGTATCTTCGAAGTCTTCTTGCTGCGTAAACCAAGGCTAGTATAAGCTTTTCCAAGGCAGGATAGTTCAGTTCGGCTCCTTATAGGACCTTGCTTATGAAATAAATGGGGGTCCATCCTTCATTTCTCTTTGCGGTAAGCACAACACTTATGCTTTCTTATGAGGCGGCTAGGTGCGTTGTTAGAGTGGTTTTAAGGTTAAATTAGGGTTTTAATAAAAAGGTTTAAACTTTAAGGTTTTTAAATAAACTAAATTGATAAAGTTGCAATCTTTTGACTCGGTTCGTGTTAAAAATATAATCTTTCAACAAAACTTTCACAAAAACAACACTTTTTCTCATCAAAACGATCCTTACAAATATTAATTTTTACAAAGACTACGCGATCAAATTCACAATGGCTACTATGACAGAGAATATGATTTGCTGCAGGTTCTGAAACTCGTCCCCCGATACTAGAAAAATGCATGTATGATAGTTGGAAGACCTAAATTATGCTATATATCTAAGGTAAAGAGAATGGTGAAATATTAAAAGACTCAGTCATCAACGGTCCTTATAAATTCAAGTCAGAAATTACTACAAAAGACACAGATGACGTTACCGACATCTGTCATGAAGAAAGGCTTGAAGACCTAAAAGGAGATGATAAGTTATGTTATGACAGTGACATCAAAGCTGGGAACATACTTCTTCTCAGATTGCCAGTTAACATCCACACTCTCATCAACCACTATCAAACTGCAAAGGAAATATAAGATCGCTTAAAAGAACTTATAGAAGGCACAGAGATGACCAAGAAATAACGTGAGTCTATGCTATATGATGAATTTGATAAGTTCACATCTGAGCTTAAAGAATCATTCCACTCTTACTATCTAAGATATGTTAAGATGATCAATGACATGAACATGATTCCTATGTCTATGACACCTATGCAAATCAACACGAAGTTTGTGAATCATCTTCAACCCGAGTGGAGTATGTTTGTCACAGCAGCTAAACAAGCAAGAGATCTTCACAATGTAACTTTTGATCAGTTGTACGCTTTCCTCAAACACAAAGAAAGAGATGCTAAAGAAGTTCGAGAAATGCGAAAACGATTCCCAGAACTACTTGCTTTGCTGGCAAATACCTACAACCCACCTCCTTCATACAACAGTAATCAAACACAATATCAAACTCAAGCATCTAAAGTTTATCAACCATATCAACACTACCAATCAAGCACTCCAATAACCCAATAACTTATTCAGTCACCTCCACTTCAAAGCTATGCACCTTTAGTTGTTCAACAACCACCAACATTTCAACCTGATATCGGACTTGCTATACCAACCTTTCTTTCAATAGATGATCCAATAGCCAATCTCAATAAAGCTATGATCTTTTTGAGTTCAGTGTACCGCTCAAAATTTCCTCCCACCAATAACCAACTTCGAATTTCGTCTAATCCAAGAACTCAAGCTACAATTCAAAAAGGCCAAGTTACGGTTCAGAATGTTCAAGGTAGACAATCTCAAGGTTATGCGGGCAATGCTAGAAATAATCAAGCTTTAGGAGCACGGGTTATAAACGCAGTTGGAAATACAAGGACAAATCAACCAAGGGTAATCAGATGTTATAACTGCAATGGTGAAGGTCATATGGCTAAGCAGTGTACTGCAAGGAAAAGGGTGAAAGATTCTGAATGGTTTAAGGATAAGATGCTACTTGCTCAAGCACAAGAAGCCGGAGTTGTATTGGATAAAGAGCAACAGGATTTCTTAGCTGACATTTGGAAGAAACTGATGATTGTGAGGATCTCCAGTTACAAGCTACAACAAATTTCAAGGCAGACCACGTTGATGCATATGATTCAGACTATGATGACGAAGCTACAACAAATGCAATCTTCATGGCAAATTTGTCTCCTGTTGGTTCTCTCAATGATGACACGATTGCACCTCGTTATGATTCTGACACACTCTCTGAGGTACCTCATTACGACACCTATCATGATTTTAATGTGCTTAATTCTAATATACAAGAGTTGGGATATATTGAAAACATCGTATATACTAATGAGTCATATGATGAGCTTAAGGGTAACATCGATGTTATTTCTTATACTGATTATATGCTCACTATTGGAAACGATGAAGATAACTATGTTCCTCCTCATGTACAAAAGAATGATATGATGTTGTTTGTAATTGAAACATGAGATCTCAAGTAGAAAAATGTAACAAGGTAAATCAAGAATCAAAAAGTGAAATTGAATCATTAACCAGCGAGCTTGAACGATACAAAGACAAAGTCAGAGTTTTAGGATATGTAGTTAAAGATGGTCATTCTGAACAAGAAGCATACCTAAGTCGTGAATTCACACAATCATTAATGATCGTAATAGAAAAGTAAAAGATTTTGAAAAACAAGTTTTTTCTCAAGAAACACAAATGAAGGATTTAAATAATTACATTGCTTTTATAAAGAAGAATTTTGAAACACTCAAACAAGAGTCATCTGAAAAGTATGAAAAGAACATCAGTGAAATTGTAGATTTGGAAAAAGTGAAAAGGGAACTTGAAAACATTGTTTTTAAAATGGGTCAATCTGCTCAAACTATGCATATGCTAACCAAACCCCAAAATTTTTACGATGAAACACACAAGACAACTCTTGGTTATCAAAATCCTTTGTATCTTTCTCAAGCTCGACGGAAACAACCTGCATTATATAATGGACATGTGTTGATTGCTAAAGAATATAATCCTGTATCTGTGTGTGATTATGAGGAAACCTTGATACTTGATGAAGAGAGACGGTTAAAAATGCTTGAAAAACAAACCGTTGTTAATACTAAACTGATTGATTACTCCAAATTAAACAAACTTTATGAGATTTTTGTTCCACAAACACAATTGTCAGCAGAACAATTATATTGGTCTTCAATACCAAGTCCTCTTGTAACTGTTTCAAAACCCAAAGTTTTTCCTAAAAAAACTCCCATCAACTCGTTAAGTTCTCAGGAACTTAAACAATGCACGAGATCTTCTCACCAAGTTCGATGAATGCATCAAGAGAAGAACTACGTTGTCTCCTCATCAGATTGGTAGTTAGGAGCAATCGGATATAAAAGGTGCATTTAAAAAAGATGTCATACCATTTTCTGAAAACCTAAAAGAAACTTTCAAACTTTTTGAAAAGGGATTTATTACAGAGGTTAAAGAAATGAAAGATATTTTTGAACAAATGGAAGACAAGGTTGATCAATGTTCTGTGGCAAAGAAAATTTTTGAAATTGAAAAGAAACAACTTTTAATCAACAACGATCGACTCTTAGAATAAAATATCGCTAGTGATATCATGTGTACTTATTTGCGTTCGTTGAATGAAGTTGATAATTGTGGAAAGTATAAATGTCTCGACATTGTGCTTTTAGATCTTCAAAAATCAAACAAGTCTTTAAGTGAATTAAGAAAACGTTTTGCAAAACTTGAGGAATACAACATTACTCTTGATATTGCTTTTCAAAATCACAAAGAACAAATGATTCTTAATAATCCTGACACGAAATATAAACAGCTTTTGGTTAAAATAATCAATAATCAATTTGTTGAGATAAACGATCTAAAAGTGCAAGTGCAAGACTAGTTACACGTAATTAATGAGTTGAAACATCTTTTAGCTCAAAAGAGCCAAAAGACTCAGTGTAAATTACCTATTTTTAATTCTAGGATTCAGAAAATAGAGGATGAGAACGTGTCACTAGCTTTTCAGGTTTCTTTGTTAGTTAAGGAAATAGAACATATTAAGTTAGAATATAAGAAGATGTATGATTCAATCAAGCAGACATGGGCAAAAACGAAACTTCAAACTCACTCTTTGCAACAAAAGCTTAATGATCAGATTTCTGAAAATAACAATTTAAGAGCATAGTTAAAAGGAAAGTTTTCTGAATCTCAAACGAATCATAATGGTACAAGTGTGAATACTAAGCTTTCTAAACCTTCAACTTCAGGAACCAAACTTTATTCAGTAACTCCGTTTCCTAAATCAAAGGTTATTCCTAAAGTTGTTGAGAAAAATGATTTATCAAAATCCGTCACTTCACACTTGACTACCAACAAGATAATTGAAAAATGCACAAAAGTTTTTGCCCCATGTTTGCTTAAGATTGAGTCTGAACCGATCAATGCGTACTTTAGAACAATAGGGTTGTGCATCGTGATTATCTGAGAGTAACTAAAGAGCATGTAGCAACACTACAAGAACTTTTAGAATAAGCTAGAGCATTGAAACCTTTAGATGAACATATAGGTTATGCCTCTAAGTTTGTTGCGCGAATTCAGGAATTGTTAGTGTATGTTAGTGCCTCATGCCCTTTCACTCAAAGCGGGAATGAAAAGTGGACTCCCGCTACAAGCCATAAAAGGAACAATAAGCCTTACGTAGATGCAGCTAGAACAAAATAGACAATTGACACAATCACAAAAGAGCATGCAGTAAAGCAAAACACTCGTAAGACTGACAACACTATGTTGCCTTCTAAAGGAAGAGTAAACTCTACTAATGCTAGCAGATCAAAGCCTAGAAGTAATACAAAGAATGATAGGATCTCGCAACCATCAAGTAGAAGCAAGAAGAATAAAGTAGAAGCCCATCGTATGAAGTTTAAGACTAGTGTAATAAGAATAATCATGTTTCAGATTGTAATGCGAATGTTAGGAATGTTGCTTTGTCAAAGAATTCTGATACTATTTGCTTATCTTGTAATGAATGTTTGTTTTTTGCAAATCATGATGCTTGTGTTGTTCAATATCTTAAGAAAATGCAAAAACGTAAAGTGGCTAAATCTGCAAAACAAAAAGTTAAAAGAGAATGGAAACCAACATGACGGATCTTTAAAACTGTAGGTCTTAAATGGATACCCATTGGTAGGAAAACCGTGCCCCCTTTATTCTTCTAATGACACGTCCACCATAGTTGTTCCTCCCGGACATATCCTAACAACCACAGTAGTTTTTGTTGATGCGGCGTGTCCTAAACTAAGTCGTAGATATGCCAATGCCCGGGGACCACTCTCTAAATCAATTATAAATACGAAATGCCATACATTTAATTTACATGATTTTGGATTTAAGGTATTTTTTAGGATGAAGAGCTTCCACCTTGGAAGTTCGGCTATCTGTGAGTCACTTAGGCTCACTAACAACCCGTAACCCAATCAAAAGTTGGGGTTTCACTCTTTTGTAAATATGTTTTTCTTCTTTCTTTTTGTGCAAATTATAGAAATTGTTCTTTGGTATTTAGACTCCAGGTGTTCCAAACACATTACTGGACATCGTAATAAGCTCATCAATTTTGTTTCCAAATTTATCAGAACGGTCTGATTGGCAACGGTCATTTTGCAGCTAATGGGATATGGAGATCTTCAAATGGGGAATATTCTTATTTCACGTGTCTACTACGTTGAAGGACTTGGTCATAATCTATTCTCCGTTGGGAAATTTTGCGATTTGGATCTCGAAGTAGCTTTTAGGAAACACACTTGTTTTGTATGGAACTTGGAAGGTGTTGATCTACTATCGGGTTCTCGTGGTTCTAATCTTTATACAATCTCAATGGCAGATATGATGAAGTCTTCTCTAATTTGTCTACTCTCTAAAGCCTCAAAAATGAAATTTTGGTTATGGCACCGTCGTCTCTCTCACTTAAACTTCGGTACCATCAACAAGCTTGCTAAACAAGGTCTTGTCAAAGGGCTACCCAAGTTGAAGTATACTAAAGATCATTTATGTTCGGCATATGGATTTGTGTGGAGCGACGCGGGTAGAAAGTATAAACAAGAAATGATATATTCTTATCATCGTTGATGATTATTCTCGTTTTACTTGGGTAAAGTTTTCGAGAACTAAAGATGAAGCTCCGGAAATTATCGTCAAATTTTTGAAGCAAGCTCAAGTCAGCCTTAATGCTACAGTAAGATATCTTCGTACCGACAACAGCACAAAATTTCTCAATCAGACTCTACGAAATTATACAAAAGATGTTGGAATTACTCATACGACATCCACTGCACGTACTCCATAACAAAACGGTGTAGTTGAAAGGCGTAACCGCACGTTGGTAGAGGCTGCAAGGACCATGCTTATTTTCTCCGAATTACTGCATGTTACACTCAAAACCGCTCCCTTATCCATACCTGTTACAATAAGACTCCATATGAACTGTTCAGAGATCGAAAACCAGAACTCAAGTATCTTTACTTTTTTGGTGCTCTATGTTATCCAACAAATGATTTTGAGGATCTTGAGAAACTTCAGCCTAAAGCAGATATTGGAATCCTCATCGGTTATTTACCGTCTAAGAAGGCGTACCGGATCTACAACAAAAGGACCAGACAAATAATTAAACAATGAACGTACAATTTGATAAACTTACTCAAATGGCTTCTGAACAACACGGTTCAGGACCCGATCTTTAAGGTTTAACTTCTGGACACATTAGTTTAGGACTCGTGCTTAACCAGGTTACGTCAACATCAGCTAAACCTCCTACAAAGAATGACTGGGATTTGTTGTTTCAACCAATGTTCGATGAATACTTCAAGAATCCAAGTGTTGCATCTAACCCTATTTCTGCTGCAACTCTACCTCCACCAGATACAGCTGGGGCGTCTTCTTCTTCTTCTTCTTCTTCTACTTCTATAGACAAAGATGCTCCCTCTCCAAGTACTTCACCAAACAATGAAGCAACAAACTCAGCACTCAATTCTACAAATGTTGACACAAATGACGAAGTTGCAGAGTTTGATAGTGACACTTTTACCAATCCATTTGCTCCTTCAGACACCAGCTCAGCTGAGTCATCATTAAGGATTATTGATACTTCAAACACACACACTTTCCAACAACCTCCAATTTACACAAAAAGATAGACAAAAGATCATCCGTTAGTGACAATCATCGGCGATCCATCAAAACCTATTTCTACAAGACGACAACTCTCTACCGATACTTTATGGTGTTATTTCCATGCGTTCTTAGCTAAAGAATAGCCAAAGAATTATAAAGAAGCAATGAAAGGATCTTGTTGGATCGAAGCCATGCAAGAGGAAATCCATGAATTTGAGAGGCTTGAAGTATGGGAATTAGTACCAAGACCAGACAGAGTTATGATCATCAGCCTAAAGTGGATCTTTAAAGTGAAACTTGATGAATATGGTGGTGTGCTGAAGAATAAGGCTCAGTTAGTTGCAAAAGGTTATCGTCAGGAAGAGGGGATCGACTTTGAAGAATCGTTTGCACCTGTCGCTCGCATTGAAGCTATCAGAATATTCTTAGCATACGCTGCACACAAGAATATGGTAGTATTTCAGATGGATGTGAAGACGGCATTTCTGAATGGGATTCTGAAGGAAGAGGTTTACGTGAGTCAACCAGAAGGGTTTGTCAATCAAGATCATCCGAATCATGTATTTCGGTTGAAGAAAGCACTTTATGGTTTGAAACAAGCTCCTCGCGCATGGTACGACCTGCTCTCCAAATTCCTTCTCAGCCAGAAATTTGTCAAAGGTGTAGTCGATCCGACGTTGTTTACTCGAAAGTAAGGAAATGATCTCATACTGGTACAAATTTATGTTGACGACATAATTTTTGCTTCCACTAATCTAATCTTTTGTGATAAATTTTCAAAATTAATGAGCAAACGTTTTAAGATGTCAATGATGGGACAAATATCATTTTTTCTTGGACTTCAAATTTCACAAAGTCCTAGAGACATCTTTATTAATCAATCTATATATGCTCTTGAAATGCTCAAAAAGTATGGGTTTGACCAATGTGATGTTGTGAACATCCTCATGGTGGGATGGTCAAAACTGGATGAGGATCCAAACGGGACTCCAGCTGACCCTACTCATTATCAAGGAATTGTCGGATCCCTTATGTACCTCACAACCAGTCGCCCTGACCTAGTATTTTATGTCTGCATGTGTGCCCGGTACCAGGCAAAGCCTATCGAAAAGCACTTAACTACGGTAAAACGGGTCTTTCGATACCTAAAAGGAACAATTAATATGGGTATGTGGCATCCGAAGGACACCAGTTTTAATCTGACATCTTTTGCAGATGCTGACCATGCATGTTGCTAAGATTTAAGGAAAAGTACATCGGGTAGTGCCCAATTTCTAAGAGAAAAGCTTGTAAGCTGGTCATTCAAGAAATAGAAGTATACTGCGATATCTTCAACTGAAGCTGGATATATCTTCCTGTCCAGTTGATCTGCACAGATCCTATGGATGCGGTCTCAGTTAACTGAATACGGATTTGATTTTAACAAGATTCCTTTGTACTCCGACTCCTAGAGCGCCATTGCCTTATCTTGCAACATTGTGCAACACTTCAGGACGAAACACATCGTTTTCGCTACCGCTTTATCAAAGAGTAAGTTGAAAACGGGGTTGTTGAGCTCTACTTTATATAGACCGATTATCAGCTGGCGGATATCTTCGCTAAAGCACTCGTCAGAGAATGCTTCGAATTCCTAATCAACCACCTCGGTATGCAAACATCACACCGGAAGAGCTGAAACGTCTTGCAGAGTAACTTGGTTTACTACTTCATGTATCCTATGTAAAAAAAGTAGATTAATATTTTTATTTTTTCAAAACATTTCAAAAATCAAAATACAAAACTATAAAATTTCAAAAACAAAATATAAAATCTGAAAAATTTCAAAAAACCATAAAAATCTTCTCGACGTGTCTTTTAGAATCGATAATATCTACGACCTTAGAAATGTCATTCAATAATGACACGAGATTGTAGATAAAGTTCGACTGAAAGTTTAAAACATTTTAAAACATGTCATCTCAAATTTTCTTATGGCTTGTTATTAAATATCAGATAACAACCCGGTCACTAAAGAAAAGGAAATTGTACGCTTCAGTGCAGTTATCCTTAACAACGAAAAGAGAAGTCTTTTCGGTCTTGAGTTTAAAGATTCAAAACATTTCAAGTTTTGTAACTCAAGAACATGACTTGTGTATATTTTGCTACACAACTCGCGCTTTCTAAAAAGGAAAATGTACGACAAAAAGTGCATTTTGTCCTTAAAAGATTAATTTTCTTTATCTCGAGCAATTTTTCTCAAAATGTATTTATCAAACATGCTCGAGTTAAACTAATTTTTCAAAAATGCTGGAAATAAAATCAGAATCAGTTTTGTCATTTAAATGGAAAAAGATTTTCAAAAAATTCGAACACTCGAACAAATCCAAGAAATCTTTAAATAGACTACGGTCTTTGTTCGGGGGGAGAACGAGCTTTTATATGAAAATTTCCAAAAATATTCAAAAATAATTATCAGTGTTAATTAAATTGGGAAAAACGATCTAGAGATTTTGAACGCTCAAACAAATTCTACAGCCCTTTAGATAGAAAACGGGTATTTGTTTGAGGGGGAGAAATTATTTTTTAGAAAATTAAATTTTTCAAAAATAATTGTGAAAATAATTTTGAAAAAGTGTTTAAGTTAATTAATTGATCATTGTTTGAGGGGGAGTTAACGAGATTAACTCTGGGACTATGTTTGCAAAATAGGTTTAAAACTTAAGGGTAATTAGTGTAACTTTAATTAGTTATATATCTTTAGGACCTAATATGCTAACTAGTTTGATATTTAAGGTGTTAGGGGTCTTGCTTAAACTTTAGGCTTAGTTTAAATGAGTTTAAAACCTCTAGGGACTAATATTGCCAAAATTCGAATCCCCTCCCCTTTTATTACCCACAACCGATCCACATAAACACACACAACACATTTTTACCAAAAAAATTTGCTCCTACTTCTTTCTTTCTCTCTTAAGGATCGGCTAAAGACAAAGACCAAATAAGAAATCATTTTTGATCAAAGGTAAAACACGAAAGTCATTCATAATCATTTTCTAATCACTCTTGTAACAAGAATTGGTTCATCTTTTCACTAATTTTGAAAAATCAAAGTTTTTGATTTAGGGTTCATAAAAATTGAAAGTGTTTAGATGTTAATTTTTCTTGAGGGTTTATGTAGATAATGATATAACTAGACTAGTGTTAGCTCGAATTTAAGTGAATCATTGGAAAACTTGATCAAGTTGGTGGTTTTGTGTCATCATTCCCAACCGAACCACCCTATGGGTGTGTTTGTTTTGATTGTTTGAATGTATTATGTTGTGTTGTTAGCTTGTAATCATTAATCTTGCTGGTTGGTAACAAAAAGGTTCAATCTTTAAGCCTTAAACACAAAGACTAGAGATTTTTAACGATGAAGACAAAGTGTTTGATGAAATGTTTGTGAAGACTTTGGTGAAATTGGAAAACTCAAGACTTAAAGACCATAAAGATGAAGACTTGAAGTCCTAAAACGAGCCAAAATGAATCAATCTCATGGAACGATTGAACCTCGCCAACCGACCCTACATGGATCGGTCAGCCAAGCCCAACCGAACCAGCGAGGTCGGTCGGTCAAGGCTAGCCAACCCACGTTGGTCGGTTACCAAGGTTCAATCGAACTCTTCTCGATCGGTTACCTTGGTTTGTTTACACCTTCGTGTTTCGTTAGCCATTGGTCCGATTCCAAGCCCACCAAAAGCCTATTATTTGAAGCCCAAAATTGTCTTGGCCCATTTAAAGCCCAATAAGACTTTTAGCCCGTTTCAAGCCCAATATCATTTTGCCCAATGTTCAAGCCCACCGATTAATATTTTTTGATCCGGTTTAAAAGCACATTGGACTGAGACTAAGTTTGACTTTTGTTTGACCCTCGTCTCGCGTTTAACCAAAAAGATATATTTTTCACAACTTTTATCAATAAAACACTAAAAGATTCGAAATTTCAAAATATCAAAATGAAAAGGTTTTAAATAATCCAAAAAGTTCACAAATTTTAAAAGTGTTTAAAACTTAATAACTTTTTCAAAAAGTATTAACGTTTTCAAAATCACGAAAAAGAACGAATTATTTAAATGAGTTTAAAACGGATATGATTAATTGTGTAAATTTTACACGATTTTAAAATATCTCGTAAACTTAATTTCAAACCTTAAACTTAGATGATTAGATTGTTGACTTAGTTTGACCATGTCTATGGATTTTGACCGTTGACTTTGACTATGTTGTTGACTGTTGACCATTGACTTGACTGTTGACCAAGTTTGACTTTTAATCCCGTGCTTATTAAGTTCTTTTGATATGAAATTGATTATGTTTCTATGAGAATGAATATATGTTCTATCTGTTATATGTGATTATGTTTCTCATTAAATGTGTTATATTTTAATATATCTCTCGTAAATTTCACCACAGTGCACTAGGGTATTATTTATAATACTCATGGTCGATCTTCGGATTAACCCCACTAGTGAAGTGGATTACTATACTAGTACTTGTACTACGTGTGGTTTTCTTGAGGCACTTAATCTCATTCGAGATGATTTTCCAAAAATAATAGTAATGATGTATGCAGATTTTATAAATATTTTTGCTACAGATTTTTACACGTCATTATCTATTGATTTTTAAAATAACACAATGCCTTTGCAAACTGAATTCCTAAGAAAAAAGTTCTTTTGAGACTACTTTGAAATAAGTTGACTAAGAGTTACTGATAAATCAGGATGGTTATTAGGGCTAGTTGTCACCTAAAAGCTGATAATGTATCCCTTTAGCAAATCAGTGTATCTTCGGGGCTCAAGGTTATTTTACTAAAAGGAAAACTCAGTCTCATGCGAAACAATTGTTTTTTGAAAAGTTTTTATTCCATACAAATGATGCTATTTCTCTAAAGACTGGTCAAGATGAACACTTTTAAAGCATGAGAAAATTGAAAAATTCTCATTCATTCTTCCATCTTTTATCTCGTAGAAATAGTATCCAGAACTTAATTTTAAGTGAGTATAACTAAAAATAGAACGAGAGATAAAAATTGCATGTGAAAAGAAAAGAGCATACGTCTTGTGTTAGGAAAAGCAAGAATAAAGGCACACGATAAAGAAAATGACATAAGTATGGACAAAAAGAAATGCCCGTCCATACAAAACAGACAAAGTGAATAAAAACAGAAATTAAAAATAAATGTATTTATGTTTGTATTCATGTGAAACTAATCAAAGTTTGAATCTTATTCTCGGAATTCAACATGTCAAAAACAAAGTCTCAAATTGTCTCTGAAGAACAACTGGTTCCATGTGCTAACAGACTTGTCATCAAGAAGAACAACTAGCGTGTTGCTTCAGATTCACATATCACCAATACAATGCTGAGATTTGTTGCTAAAATTTTAAGACACCACAAGCTATACAATCCGGTTACCTTAACTATAACCGTACCGATCATTTACCTACACCAGTTTTGGACAACCATCAATCACAACAAAAGCAACCATACATTCACTTTTGAACTAGACAATCACACTGTCACTCTCACACCTGGACTACTCAAAACTGTATTACACTCAACCTGATCCCAACAACACTTACATCCAACCTCCCTCAGAAATTAAAATTCTTGAATTCATTAAGACACTTGGTTATGATGAAGATCCCAAAACAAAGTTGATTGCCATTTCTAAAATGGTCGCCACAAGACTTCATCAACCATGGAGAGCTATTCTGAGTGTACTTAACAGATGTCTTACGGGAAAAGACTCAAGTTGGGACACAGTTAGACTTCTAATACTTCAGATATTATGGGGTATCGTTCACTCTGCCAAGTTAGATTTTGCATGATTAATTTGGGACGAATTTGAATGGCAATCGATTGAAAGATCATCTAGACCATCAAAGATGTCTAAGCTGTTTTACACCAGCTTATCATTGACTGCCTTCTTTCACTCAACAAGAGTATTTCTCGTAGATCAGACTCTAAGTTGCATAGTGCACAAGATGATCATCCCATAACCAAATTGTTAAGCACAACTAATGGTGAATACAAGTTTGGAATGGAAGTTCCCGATGCTATGATCAGTGATGCAATCAAGAAGAAAGCATAGTACAAGTATTATATGGCTAAGAAAGTGGAAAGTAAGAAAGCTAAAATTGTTGATAAACCAGAAGAGCGACACGTATCTCCAATCAAAGTGGAAGAGGAAAAGGTTTTATGTATTATGGTGATCAAGTAGCAAATGTTCCCAAAAAACTTAAGAAAGATGTTGTGCCAAAGAAAACAAGATCTTTTACTATCGCTGAAGAAGCAGTTGTAGATGAACTTGCAAAATCCATCAGTATTCAAGAATCGTGCTCTCAACGACGTTGAAGGAGTCAATTGACAATTGATAGCCAAACTGACAGAGCCATTGCAGATATGTACAATGAGTGGGACAAAAACTCAAAGGTCCTGCAGTTGAAGATCCAGCAGTTCAGTCATTGTTAGACTTACGAAAAGGATCAAAAGCTAGCAGACTAGAGAGCTTAAGGTAAAAGAAGCAACCAATTGCATGAGAAGGATCGAGTGTTGCTCATAACAAATACTATTCGTCATCAGATATTGTTAGTGATGCAACACTCTACTCTTCAAGTTTAGACAAACCAGAGGAAAGTGCAAATGAAATTGATGATGCTGACGAATCTGATATGGACTTATCCAATGATAATCCACATGGAGATTATGATGATGCAAGGTATGGAGTTTTCATGCATAACAAGTCTACCGCAACACCCAATTCTACCTACCTCAGTCCGACGGTTACAAGTTCAGCGCTGGACTTCATTCAGACCTTGCTAGATGAAATAACCTGCAAATGAATCGACGGATATTATGAGTCATCCAGTGTATACTGATGCTCAAACAACCTTAGTGGTGCATATCCCAGAGGGAAATCCTGAGCTAACAAGCTATATATCAGGTGCATCTGAAGTACCACTTGGTACACATGTAGATGTTCTAGCAACAAAAACTTTAATGCAGGAAATGTTCCCAAACGAGAATGCTCATCATTTATCATCTCCACCAACAACCAAAACTTCCTATCCTACAAAAAATCCCTGATAGGTGTAAAATACACATATCCATTTATACCTAAAATAACCCAAATAAACCCAAAACAGACCAAAAATGGCAAAAATATGCTTGTATTTGTGTTTTGTGTGTGCAGGTACGGATAAGTCAAAAATCACAAGAAAACAGTCAAAAGCGAGCAAACACGGACACGAGAATCAGAAGAGTACAAAAGCCGAAGCCAAAGAAGCCAAGCTCCAAAAGCCCAAAGCCTTAGCCAATTTTCATCTACAAGGGCCAATCTTGCTATTTTCGAAAGTCTTTATAACTTAAAAAGAGGAAAGAAAGAGAAGGGCCAAATGTGTAAACTTCTCAAACTCCAACAGTTTTAACTGTCGAAGAAGGAGCGG
>BQNB010033074.1:25248-52638 GCA_026074375.1 Tanacetum coccineum | reverse complement strand
CGCTCAACAAGAGTGAAAGCCTAAAAAGGATCGTGGCATGAGAAGAGGTCGTCACTCCACTTCTTCTTCTTCCACCTTTGAACAACCATCTTCTTCTCATCTCAACGATGATGATGATGGAAATGGCGAAGGGACCTCGTGTGCAAGCACTCCTTCCCCCATTCGTTATGTCAATTCTTTAACTAATCAAGTTCCTCATTTTTTTCAAAACCCACCTAATATTGACCCTCACTTAGAACCATTTTACACCCTTCAAACCGAAATCATCAACCGTCAAGTTCAATTACGAGATGAGCAGAGTGGTGGAGTAAGGTCAATCGGAAAAAGTCTCATAAGGTTGTGGAGAAACATGAAGAAGTGAGCTATGAGGGAAATTACTTTATGACATTATTATCTATATTATTTACTAATCTATTATGCTTAGGTATTTAAACTTGTGCTACTTATTAGTAACTTAGTACTTAGTATGGGCAACTTAGCTTGCCATGGATGATCTTTCGATTTTATCATCCTAAACCAATGCTTGCATGCACCTCGATAGACTCTTTGCTATATATATGATATTATGCATGCTTATCTTTTGATAAAATTTGCCTACATATGCTTCCCTCATAGAACTCATGATATTTGATATTGTGAAGATTAGATAATAAGTATTAGATGATACATGATGAAATAGGATTGACTGAAAAAGGGAAATTTAGAATGGGAATTTAGAATTTGTTTACAGCATAATCCATGAAAAATCAGAAAAAGTTTCCTGTCTCCAGAAAACGGCCCCCTAAAATACTGGGCGGCCCCCTAATATATATGGGACCGCCGGGTATTTAAGGGACCGCCATCAGAGGTCACGGATTCTTCTACTGTGACCTCCTGAATTTCTGTGCAGTTGACCACTATCCCATCTAGGCCTAGCTATAATTTCTGCATTTTGACAAACACTTTTTGGAATCTAAAACTTCAAACCCCATGCCTACTTCTTCAATCCATCTCTTACATCTTAAATCATAAACTCTTCTCTATCCCTTCACCACTCATACCTCAAACTTCCATGGATACACAAGCATCTTCTTCCCATGGGTTCAAGAAAATCAAACTAACAATCTTACCACCAAAGCAACTATTTATTAACCTAACTAGTGACAATGAAAACCTCTCCACACCATCTCCCACAACAACCTCTTCTTCTCCAACTCCTCCAAATGCACCATCCAAAACCACATCAACCAAAGAAACCACCTCAAGTCATGAAAACACCTCATCTTCCTTTTAATCAAAGCTATAAGTATAACCACCTCCCACAAATGAACCAACCTCTCCTCAACCTAAAAATCCCTTTTGTAACATCCAAGAATTTTCGAAATTTTGAATGACGATTTTACCCTTTGACTTTTAGGGTTTGACTTGACTTTTTGACTTTTGGTCTTTCATTTTCACATAAAAGCGATTACCGCGTAACCGGTAATTTTTCGGAACATATTTAAAGGAGATATATGTTATTCCTAGGTTGAGTTATCAAAAACGAGCAGCTAAATCACGTTTTCATTATTCGGACTCTAAAGCAATTTGATGTAAAACGACATTCCTGACAACTTTTTAGTTTTGACCGAGACCCGAAAACAGTCAGAAGGTGACTGAAATGCCCTCGAAAGATTTAGAAACGAGAAAATAATTAAATTATAATTAATTTACACTTTTTATTAAATGAAAATATTTAATAAATTAGTCATCATTTTATTCAGTAACATTTGTTGATAACGCAAATATACGGGTTAAAAATTTATTTCTATTTTTACTTTTGAACGAGACGTAACCGGTTCACCAAATAAATAACGAACATTTTTATAAATGTTATAAAAATGTTTACGAAATAGTATCAAATAAATACTCATTTTTATCAGAAAAATGATTTGGAAAACAATGGCGCAAGTTTCGTAACTTGAATCATTCGATAAGTCGCTCAAATGAGTCCCGAACCAATATTTTATAAAAGTTTCTTAACAAGTTACACATTTAGTCCCTCAAGAAATTAACACATGCCACTTTGATTCAAAAGTTTTAATATAAATATAAAAACTTTTACAATATTTCATTTACATCTCAAAATTTACACACATACATATATAATTCTCTCTCTCTCCCTCAATTTGTCCGGCCACCGCCGGCCACCCCTCCGCCACCACCGCCGCCGTCGCCGGCCACCGGAAAACTTTTCCGGTGACTTTTCCGGCCAATACCAAAAATAATCCTCGTTAACCGATCTATCCGACCCACTAGGTCACTCGCCTCCACGCGCTCCCCCCCCCCATCCGGCTGTCTCAGCCGCGTCACCACCATCCCACCCCACGCACACCACCATCTCATCCGCCCCACCATGGGGGTGCGTTTGTTTTTGTTATATTTTTTTTACAGAAAAAGGGGGCGTTTGGTTTGTCTCGAAAGCACCGCAGGGTGCGTTTGGTGGTACTTAACCACCACAAGGGGTGTTTTGTTTCGGCTGTAAACCACCACGTAGGGTGGTTTGGTTCGGGTTGGGTTTATATCACCGAAAGCAGGTGCGTTTGGTTCGGGACAGCCCTAGGGGTGTTTGGTGGGCTGGGTGTGTTCGGTTCGTGATAAAACAACCCGAGGGCTGCGTCGGGTTTGGGTAAAACACTCACAGCAGGGGTGTTTGTTTTGCAACAATTAGGGTGCGTCGGGTTGGTGATAACACCAAAAGGTTGTTCGTTCCGGTGGTCCGCCACCAACAAGGGGTGTTTGGCTGTTGGATAGCCATGGGGGTGGCACCACGAGGGTGCGGGTGGCAGGACATCCCCAGTAAGGGCCTGTTTGGTTTATTGATAAAGAAAGGGTGCGGTTGGTTTGATTTTATGGCAGCCATGGCTACGTGTGGTTTTGTCCCTCCGTCGTTAGGGTGCGTTTGGCTTTGATATGCACCAAAGGGGTGTTTGGAATAAAGGGGCGTTTGGGTGAGCAAAATAACAAAAAGGGTGTATTTAGTTTTAATAAAAAGAAACTAATAAATATATTTTAAGACGTTATAAATATAAAATCTTGACATAAATGGTGGTTTAATTGGTTTAATAAATATAACATTATTATCTTGTTTAATCTAGATATAATAATATATATATTATATTTAGAAAGGGCGGGCATTTGAAATAATGAAAAACGAATGATGTCAATATATACTGATTTAAGGATAACGTCGAGTTTTACGAATATGGAAAACATTATATAACCGAAAATGTCATAACGAAATATATATATATTTCAATATTTAGTAACGTTTTGCTAAAACTCATATTGTTTTATAAACGGATAAAAAGGGACCAAGTTATATTTTAAAAGATACATTGACTTGTATTATACAATAACCCGACCAATGAACGAAAACTATACTTTTACATTGAGACAACTGTTTTAGACACGAGCTGTCGAAGAAACGAAATATAATTTATAAAATATTATTATATATATTTTATAATGGTTATAAAACTGTTACAAACATGGTTTGTTTGATTCATAACATTAATACATGGGTAAACCTTTATTCAAAGTCTTTTTATTAATTAAATTGATGTCAAACTAATTGGTTCAATTAATTATACACACTCATTATATAATACCTGCAAGGTATTATATACTATCCATCGGGAAACCCAAATTCATTATCCTAGGCTAGTGGGACTTAGCCGTTAAGATTAGCTGCAACTTCTTGATCGAGCCGCTTCGTCTTCCGTTCGTATTGTGCATATTAGATGCCTATCTGTCAAATCGTTCTACATCATCGAGATGAGTTCATAACCTCGCTTTTCAATCTTTTGAATGTTTATAAACCCACGAGGGGGAATACATGCTTGTCTACAAACTCTTTACTGACTGGGTCATCTTATAACAATGTGATTGTTTTTAAAGGATATTATGAGTTTCATAGCCTCATTTTACCTCCGTGTATGGATAAATGTTTTTAATATTATTTTTGGAGTGAAAACATGCATTGTTTTATAAATGGACACAAGTGGATCAATTTTATATTATGATTACGTGTTGCCTAAGTAGCGATAACCCAAGTTGAGCCCCTTTATCATGAACTGTCAATTGCATAGATGTAGTTGTGAATTACATTATGTGAGCGCGAATGTTATGAATAGATCTATTTGGGAAACGACCTCCCCGTTCGGGTGACTAGCTATCACTCGGAAGAACGATATAAGCATGTTGAGAATTTGGGGATGTTTCGGGTTAGACATCTAATCGGGGCAGAAATTGCAATATATATTATTACAAGAAAGATTGTCGAGCTTCAGTGTCATGAGCTTAGGAAACATAATTAGGGTATCGTGATGTTTGCATTTGTTGTTTCATCACGGGAAGTTTATATGTTTGTGATAGTTAAGGTTTGCTTTATCAGGGAGAAAATCTTGTGGTCCTATGTTATAATACGTTTTGCTTTACTATATGGAGATTTTAAATGGTCTGTCCATGTTTTGGCAACTGTGATTTTAGAAAATCATACATATATTTTGAAAGGACATTTAAGGAATTAAATGGTCATATATACTTTGGAAACCTTTGGGTTATTATTCATATCTAAACTAACCTATGAACTCACCAACTTTATGTTGACGTTTTTAAGCATGTTTTTCTCAGGTGATATAGATACTTGGATTATCTGATGTGCATTGGAGTCTAAATTGACAAGATTTCATACTTGGGTTTCTACAAATGATCAAATCTCGTCGTGTTGCTTTCAAGCTTTTCATTGTGATGCAATTATGGGACAACTATTATTTTGATTTCGGAAAATCAACGAGATTGTTTTACAAACGACACATTTAGAGGTCGTTCTCTTGTATCTAGCGTTGTGTATTATGAAGTAGCACCCCAAGTGGTATTCCGCTGCGTTGTGATTTTTGGGGGTGTTACAGATTGGTATCAGAGCACTGGTTATAGAGAACTAGGTTGCATATTTTACCCTAGACTATAACCGTTTTCACAAACATTGCATCACATCAAACATTTTCAAAGTGCATACACGCTAATTGCTTATGTGCTTACATTACGTGCTGCATTAAGTGCTTACGTGACATACATATATATAATATATATATGCTTGCATTCTTTTCGTGTATATCGTACGTTTATTTATATACGAGTTATTTATATAAATACGAAAATATTTCTTAAGACATTGTGAGTGGCACAATGGTCTCCTTTACACCTCAGACATTGTAAGTTAAACAATGGTCTCTAAGGATATTATTTTTCTTCATAGCTTTATACTATATTGTATTACACGGAGACCGTCATAATTTTTGTTTACATGGAATTATGTATGAATCTAAGTATTACAAGTCTTGTATGGGCGGGACTTGTAATATGAGGATTGATATGATAATTGCTATGTTAACAAAGCCCGTCACAGTTCTGTTTACATGGGATTATGTATAAATCTAAGTATTACAAGTCTTGTATGGGCGGGACTTGTAATAGGAGGATTTATATGATAATTGCTATGTTAACTGGTTCATCGAGACTTTTACCTTAGTTACTCTAACCGAGTACTCATTAACGATCTTGAAAACTATGTGATTTCCCTGATAGTTTTACTCCCCGTCTCCGAAGACGAGTTTGGAACACTCGTCCCATACTCATTAGAGAACATGCATCGTAATGTCATCCATCACCTTGAAGGTTATGTGAGTACGCGTATTGCAAGGATTGGGACGCCTCTTCAGTTAAATAAATAAATTATAAATCACCGAACCATAAGTTTATCAATTTATTATTTACATAAATTGGGACGCTTCTTTATGCAAATAATAAATTATAAATGAGTGGGCTTAATGGTATCCGATATGAGACGAGTATGAGACTGGTGACACGAAATCACCAAAATCCGTTAAAAAGTAAAGGATTAGTGAAGCAACAATAGTGCCTTGCCACAACCGCAGAAATCTTAAGGCCTCGCTTGAGCTACCTTATCTTATTCTTAAGTCATTACTTTTCCGATTGCAAAACCTTGCAAGAACTGTTCGTGGAACTAACAGACTTGTTACACACTTGAACTAATGGAGTTGATTCATCCTCGAACTAACGACTAAGTACCATATTCCGCCGTCCATCACATAAGCTCTCCCGCGAGCTCCTCTTATTTGTTGAACTTTATTCTAGGGATATTGTTTCTCGAGGGGTCCTCACCCTCTGCATCCCATCACCGTTTGTTATAGTTATCGTCGTTATAGTTGCCGTGGTTGGGTCCTGGAGCGGTCCCGACTGATACAACTTTAGCCAATAGGTAATGCAACCCCACCTTAAACGAGATAAACACCTATCGACGAAATAGATAGTTGGACTATTCATTTCGGGCCACTAGTAGGAAGACTTAGGTCGCGATACATCCTAGTACTGCCAAGTAAGTTGGGTACTTACATCCATAAGCCACGTTGATGTGAATCATCGAACCTTACAGATAGTAGAAACGAGACTCCGTCCTCGGACATTTAGAAACTTATACAAACATACTCACGCTACTACACTTTCTTCTTGAGGTTTTCACTATAATGAGACTGTCCTTATAACGCGGTTATACCAGTCATAAGATCTGTAATGATATATTTTGAGATACCCATTTTGATGGATTAAATATCCTGGACAAACCTAGCCAAAATTTTTTGGTAGATTGAGAAGTGTAGAAATACCAAATTTTGCTGAATAAAGTTATCAGCGCCTTGTTTAGAACGAGTTTATTAAACTTTAAGTCTTTCCTTGGTCACACAATCGGATAACACAAATTTAATCTCGGGACGAGATTTCTTTAAGGGGTAGGTACTGTAACATCCGAGAATTTTCGAAATTTTGAATGACGATTTCAATCTTTGACTTTTCAAGTCTGACTTGACTTTTTGACTTTTGATCTTTTATTTTCACATAAAAGCGATCACCGCGTAACCGGTAATTTTTCGGAACATATTTAAAGGAGATATATGTTATTCCTAGGTTGATTTATCAAAAACGAGCAGCTAAATCACGTTTTCATTATTCGGACTCTAAAGCAATTTGATGTAAAACGACATTCCTGACAACTTTTTAGTTTTGACCGAGACCCGAAAACAGTCAGAAGGTGACTGAAATGCCCTCGCAAGATTTTAGAAACACAAAAATAATTAAATTATATTTAATTATCACGTTTTATTAAATAAAAATATTTAATAAAATAATTATTTTAAGCTTTACTTGTTTACTTGTTATTATTACAAAGATTTCCAGCCCATAACAGATATACAAAATTTAATGCGACTAAATCATTATTTATCATGATATTAAAAAACGTTTGTTAAAAACATAATTATTCGGGTTACAATCCATTTTACGAATAAAGTTTATCGGTGATACACAAATAAGTAATAAACATTTTAAATAAATGTTATGATACAATTATGAAATAAAGTCATGTAAATACTCATTTTTATTGGAAAAATAATTCGGAAAACAATGGCGTAAGTTTCGTGACTCGAACGGACCGTGTATTAGTTCAAACGGCCCCGACGATAATTGACCCAAAAATTACAATTGATATTTTTCACATATGGGGCCCCTCATCTATTTTATCTTTATTTTTTACTTTTTTTTACTTTTTACCACATTTCATTATAAAGGTCGTAATATAAATAAAAAAAATTTATATTTTTCATTTCATTTTTATTTAAATTAACACACACACATACATCACATGCTCTCTCCCTCTCCAAATTTCGGCCGCCCCTCCCTTCCGGCCAGCCGCCGCCGGAAAAGTTTTCCGGCGAGCGTTCCGGCCGAAACCAAAAGTGCTTCTCTTCGCCCCGATTATCCGATCATCATACTCACTCGCCTCCACGCGCCTTTTCCCCCCCTCTGGCTGTCTCAGCCGCGTCACCACCGACACACAGCCACCACTACGACAGCCACCCCACCCACGCTGTCATCACCACCCCCGTTCCTTCGTCAACACTACTCTCACCTCCCCATCATCACCACGGCCGGAAACCGCCACCCCTACTCCACCACAGCAGCACCACTATGGGGTGCGTCGTGGTTTATATAAGCACAGAGCAAGAGGCTATGCGTGTTTTATTCTCACCCCAGAAAGGGTGATTGGGTTTGATTTTTAATACCACCATATAGGGGCGGTTGGTTTGGCTTGGCCACCACCGCGTGGCGTTGCATTTGGGCAGTCTACACCCGCCATAGGGGGTGTTTTTGCATAGGGTTTGGATTGAATAGGGTTGCGATGGGTTTTTCAACCCGACTTGGGTGCGTTGGGTTTTCAACCCGACTAGGGTGCGTTGGGTTTTCAACCCGACTAGGGTGCGTTGGGTTTGTGGTTTTAGCCTACTAGGGTGCGTTGGGTTTGTAGTTTCAACCAACAAGGGTGCGTTTGGATATAGATTCAGCAGCTAGGCTGCGTTTGGCTTGCATTAGGGTGCGCTTAGCTGTTTACAACAACTTAGGGTGCGTTTGGGATAGTGACAACAGCTAGGGGTGTTTGGTTTTGGATATTAACATTGAATAGGGTGCGTTTGGCATAACAGAATTACGATTAGGGTGTGTTTGGTTTAACGGAAAACAAATAAGGGTGCGTTTGGGGTAAGAGAGGACAACAAAGGGTGTGTTTGGTTTGGACAAAAACACTAAGGGGTGTGTTTGGTTGAACAGGAAACTGGTTAGGGTGCGTTTGTTTAGGCAGATTTACACCAAGGGGTGCGTTTGGTTTAGAGAAGACAACAAAAGGGGATCTGTTTGGTTGGTTTAGCAGAAATAGGCGCATTCTGGGTATTTACGAAACAACATAGGATGAGTTTGGTTTACAAAAATGGACTCATAATTATATTTTAAGACTTTATAAATAATAAAACGGAACTAAGTGGTGGTTAATGGTTAAATAATCGTAATATATATTAAATTGTTTAGTTATAAATATATATAAATATATATTTAAAACACATGGATATTGCAACACGGTTTGTTTGAAAAAAGTGGAATAACTTTAGATTTTATAAATATGGAAAACGTTATATAACCGGAAAGGTCATGACGAAATTTATATAGAAACAACGAGGGTGCGTTTGGATTATATAAATCAACAATAAATATATCGTAAAATTTATAAATATAAAACCGGATATATTGGTGGTTTAAAATGGTTAAATAAATGTAACATTTATTACTTTGTTTTAGTTTATATACATAAATATATATATAGATATTTAAAATACGCGGATGTTGAAATATTGATTTCGTTGATTAAGTGGAAAAACATTGGATTTTTATAAATATGGGAAAAGTATATAAACGTAAAAGTCATGACGAAATTTATATAAATTTCTATATTTAGTAATAATTTACTAAAGCTTTTATTATTTTAGAAACCGAAAAAGGGGAGTAAGTTATATTTTAAAGGTATAATATTATGTATTATACAATAACCGGATAAACGAACGAAAACTATACTTTTACAATGAGGTAACTATTTTAGACACGACCCGTCGAGGAAACGAAATATATAAAGAATATATATTACACACTTTGCGTATATTTTCAATTTATTTATTTAACCAACCACCAAACCATTACAACGTTAAATCTAAATCTTCATCAACGTGTAGCGTTGATGTAACCATTCATCGGGAAACCCAAATATATTATCCTAGGCTAGTGGATCTTAACCGTTAAGATTAGTTGCAACTTCTTGATCGAGCCGCTTCGTCTTCCGTTCGTGTTGTGCATATTAGATGCCTATCTGTCGATCGTTCTTCATCATCAATGTGAGTTCATAACCTCGCTTTTCAATCTTTTGAATGTTTATAAACCCGCGAGGGGGAATACATGCTTGTCTACAAACTCTTTACTTACTGGGTTATCTTATAACAATGTGATTGTTTTTAAAGGATATTATGAGTTTCATAGCCTCACTTTTACTCGTTTTGGATAAATGTTATATATATTTTTGGGGTGAAAACATGCATCGTTTTATAAATGGACACAAGTGGATCAATTTTATATTATGATTACGTGTTGCCTAAGTAGCGATAACCCAAGTTGAGCCCCTTTATCATGAACTGTCAATTGCATAGATGTAGTTGTGAATTACATTATGTGAGCGCGAATGTTATGAATAGATCTATTTGGGAAACGACCTCCCCGTTCGGGTGACTAGCTATCACCGGGAACGAACGTTATAGCATGTCGAATTTGGGGATGTTTCGGGTTAGACATCTAATCGGGGCAGAAATTGCAATATATATTATTGCAAGAAAGATTGTCGAGCTTCAGTGTCATGAGCTTAGGAAACGTAATCAGGGTCTCGTGATGTTTGCATTTGTTGTTTCATCACGGGAAGTTTATATGTTTGTGATAGTTGCAGTTTGCTTTATCACGGGGAAAATCTTGTGGTCCTATGTTATACGTTTTGGCGACTATTTGGAGATTTAAATGGTCTGGCATGTTTTGCAACTGTTGATTTTAGAAATCATACATATATTTTGAAAGGACATTTAAGGAATTAAATGGTCATATATACTTTGGAAACCTTTGGGTTATTATTCATATCTAAACTAACCTATGAACTCACCAACTTTATGTTGACGTTTTTAAGCATGTTTTTCTCAGGTGATATAGATACTTGGATTATCTGATGTGCATTGGAGTCTAAATTGACAAGATTTCATACTTGGGTTTCTACAAATGATCAAATCTCGTCGTGTTGCTTTCAAGCTTTTCATTGTGATGCAATTATGGGACAACTATTATTTTGATTTCGGAAAATCAACGAGATTGTTTTACAAACGACACATTTAGAGGTCGTTCTCTTGTATCTAGCGCTGTGTATTATGAAGTAGCACCCCAAGTGGTATTCCGATGCGTTGTGATTTTTGGGGGTGTTACACCTTTCTTCAAAACTTAATGGATGTTCCTCCTAGGCCATCTAATCCTCAACCTCTCCAAAGCATTCCTTCATTGGATATCACTCTATCACTATCACCAATCACACCTCTTGAAAATCTCTCAAGTCCATCTTCACCATCACCACCACCACCTCAACCTCCTATCATAGGACATCCACTCTACTACAACTATCATGACTATCATGGATCAACTTGTATTTGTTGCTTCCACAACCGTAACCTCCATTTAAACCTTCAAGATGAGATGAACATTATGTATGCTCATCTTAAGTATCTCTTAACCACCGCCTTCACAACCCATTTTCCACCTCAACCATAGACCTTTTTCAACTGGCCTAATAATGGATGACCCAAAGACATTTTGTTTAAAAGTCATGTCTATGAATCATGAATTCTAGGATTAATGTATTTTTAGATTCATGTTCACCTATGTTTTAATATGTTTTGTGATATCTTATGTTATATCATCATATATTGTCCTATATGATTATGTATGATCTTTCTAGGAATTTGAATGCACTTTATTTATGAGTCTCTAAAGTATGGATTATACTCTTGAGATATTTGTCGTGCTATGTTGGTTTGCACTTGTACTTCTAACTTTGTTTTGTAGCAAACAAATTATCGTAAGATCGATCCCTTGGTGCCCCAAACAAGGGGGAGCTTACATCAAGGGGGAGTCTTCAATCGTCAATTTCTTTCTCTCTTCTACAATTCGACGATCAACCTTTTTGGATTCGATAAAAAGAGGGAGAAATGGATTTAAACTCATTAGTAATTTATATCCTTTTATTTTTATACTAAATGAGTTAATATTTTATCATCATCATAAAGAGGAAGATTGTTAATACAAATAATGTCTAAAAATGTTATTTATATTTTTCGACCTCTTGATGTTTTGATAATAACAAAATGTAAAAACGTTTACGATAAAATTAAACGTTTATAAATTATTAATCGTAAAATTCTATTTCTAATATTAATCACTTAAGGTATGGATAAACAAATCATTAAACATGATTAGTGATCAAGAAAATATTTTTCTTAAACCTTACATTTCTACAAAAGTGTATTTACAAAAATATATACACAAAATACTTATTCATAAAAGAAATGTTTTATTAAAACAATAAATTTGAAATCAAAATTTTCCCCCCAAAATGGAAGGTTCCAAAACAGATAACACCTTCCCCACTAAAAGACAAAAAGAGGAGTGTACTCTACGAGGGCCCCCTTATAGGCCTGGCGCCCCCCTAACATATTTGGGACCGCCGGGACCGCCGGCAAAGTAACGGCTATTTTTGTCTTCTATAAATACTAGGCCACCCCATCTGAAAAACATAACCTCTTGCCACGAATTTTCTCAGATCTACTTTTCTCTGTTCTTTCTTTCTTTCTAAAACACATATCTTGATCACTAACATATCTTAATCTTGTTTCAAGTGATTAATTCCCTCTTTATCCCTTCTTCTAATCAAGTGCAAGAGAAGAACAATCGTATTCATCTAGAAACGAATTGTTATCAAGTGATCTCTTTCCTCCTCCTCAAGATCACAAATCTTCATTATATTTTCTTTGTGGTGTTGTGTAAATTAGATTGTGTGTAAATCCAATAATGTAAATTGTTTATTTGTGTAAATTAGATTGTGTGTCTATCCAAGAGTATATATCTTGTGAGTGTATAAAGACTTAGTGAAGTCTTAGATTGGTTCTAGCTATGATTAGGACTCGACATCTAGCTTAGTGTTGAAAAAGAAAGTAAGCGACGTGTAAATGGTTTTCTCTCCCTAAAGGGAGCTTGTTGACATAGTGAAATCTCGAGTGGAGTACTCGGGGAGTGGAGTAGGGCGAAGAGGTGCTTCGTAGCTGAACCACTATAAATCTTGGTGTCTTGGTTTGATCATTTCTTTCCTTATCTCTTTATATTGTTATTGTTTATTTTGTTCATTACATTAGATAGTTTACTTGTGATTCATATTGTTGATTGATTGACATACAACTCGAATCAAACCATTTTATAAGCAAAGTTTTAAAACGGATGATTAACCGGTAAACTATTCAACCCACCCTTTCTAGTTTCCTACAGAAGAAACATGCGATAACTAGTTAAATCATCCTCCAAGAATCGTCTAATAAAACTTCCTAAGAACTTCCAAGCTTCTTCTCATCAAATATAACCTGTAATCAAAGACAAAGACAAATACACCAAGCATAAAATCAGCGGGATGGATATAAATACAATAAGAGTTTAGGGTTTGACTCTATGAAAGCAGTAAAGTTAGGATGAGAGTAATGATATAATCATAGGTTTTTGCAGGTTTATAAAAGAACTACAAATTTTAAATGTTGTGCAAACTATTTTTCAAAAATACTTTAAAATTTTTGAATTTTCCTGTAGCTGGGCTTACGCCGCCGTCAGGATAAATCCTGACGCCGTCTCCAATCTCTGAGAAAATTTTCTTTTCTTTTTCTTTGAAAAACTTCCTACACGTGATTATATAAGTTATTTCCTGTATGAATTACTGCATGAAACCTGGGATTAGTCAATACAATCATATGGCTCGAAACTAACGCGAATTAATCTAAACAATTTATTTATCATGTTTGAATTGGTTCTTAAAAACCGAATATTTCCCCTACACTTATTTTGTTGTAAAATACCTTTGATTGAAATTAAGATAAGGTTAAAGACAAAACAAAGCATGATTACAAAAATGATAAATTCAAACATAAAAGGACAAATGAGAAGAATTAAAACACAAGACACTCCTAATATGCGATAAAAATAAACATTGGGTTGCCTCCCAAGAAGCACTTTTCTTTATTTTGGAGTCTTGTAGCTAGACTCGAAGTCACACGTTCTTACGTGACGTCTCCATTGTTTCTTCTAGCCTTCATGGCTATCAAGCTTCAAATGGCTCTTCATACATTTTCATCATACTTGTATTCGGGTCCTAAATCTAAGCTATCTGAGTAGTGGGTTTTTTCACTATTATCAGCGTTACTTCTTATGACAAAAGGAGGTATATAATCGGGTTTTATGTTCGTAAAATCTATGTGTTTGAACATTTCCATCTTGTGAGGTAATTTAAACACCATCTTTTCCTTATCTTTTTCAAACACGACTGTTCCTTCCTTCATGTTGTACATGAGACCGGTCGTTTCTACGAACAGTTTCCCGAATATCACTGAGCCTAGGTCATGATCTATAACACTAGTGGTATCCTCAAGCACCATGAAATCACATTCGTAAGTGAAGTTTCCAATAAAAACTTTTAACCCCTTAACTCTTCCCACAAAATTACAAATTTTCTTAGGGTTTGATGGTTTCCTCCCTGGCTCCAACCTATTGTTCATGATCCAATTATAATGAAGCCTGGACATTACAATGATCGGTGATTCCATATCTAAATAGGCTTGCTTTTTGTCGAAGTGGCCAATCATGCAGGAAAACTTCACGTTATTCAAGTTCCCGGTTCTAATCTTGGCCTTTACCCATGGGGGTCGAGGGTTTTTCAAGAGCCATTCGTGATACCTTAATTCTTTCATAGTGGGGAAATTGTCAAAATGTCTCGGGTTATTTTCCTCTTCTTCTTCGATTTCTTCTTCGAATTCCACTTTGCTTTCAACTTCTTTTGCTTCAACTGTTATCTCATGATTCTTTTACTTGGTTGCACTGGACTCCACACTTCCTTCTTCCTTAGATTCATCTTCCTTGCTTAGAATAATGATTGAATTAACGAAATGAACACGTTTTGGGGAAGAGGGATTTCTATTTTGTTCTGCTAAGGATGATTGCGCAAGATATTTCAGGGAGAGTAACTTTGATGGGTTTTTGATTCCCTTGCCTCGAAGTTCCTCTTTTGTAGGGTAATTGGTGGATGCAAAATTCATTTAAGCCATGGGGTTTCCTGCAATGTCATGGGTGGAACTGTCATCAATCTTTTTTCAGAAAATACTTTCCATTTAGTATTAATTTTATTGATCATATCATCTTGTTGGCGTCCAAGTTGAGCTCTAAATAATCTTCTCTCTTGATGAGAGTCAAACTCTCTAATAGTTCTTTCAAGCTTTGCAGGGTAACTAGAGGAATAGGTGGAGAACGATCCTTTTTGTGGGCTTGTGAAAGATTGAGTTCTTTCCCAGTTAAAGTTTGGTTTGTCCTTCCAGGTGTTGTGGGGACCACTGTAGATCTCACATAAGGAAGTGACCATGTTCCCTTGAATAGGTTGCATAGGAGCGATGTGAGTTCCATCAAGCGTTAGACTTGATTTTCAAGCTTGATGAGGCGGCGGTCGGATGTACTCGGGACATCTTGAGGCAAAGAGATTTCCTTGACCGGCTTAGCGAAATCCCTTGGGTCGTTCCAACTTTCGTTGTCATAGAGGGCGGGGTTCTTTAATAATGCCCAGGATTCTTTGGCATTTTGATCACGAAGCTGGCCACTGACCGATTGATCGATGGTTCGTCTCGTGATGGGATTTACATGGTCATAAAAAATTTAGACTTGAAGCCAAATATCAATGCCATGATGAGGGACTTTTTGGAGTAAGTCTTTGAATCGAGTCTATGTTTCAGAGAGAGATTTTCCTTGATGTTGTTGGAACATAAGGATATCGTTGCGAAGTTTTGCGGTCCTTCCCGGTGGAAAGAATTGAGCAAGGAAACAAGTAGTAAGATCTTTCCATGTGGAGATGGATCCTGCTGGAAGACATTCAAGCCAATTGCTAGCTTTATCACTAAGGGAAAATTGAAATAAATGCAGGCGCATTCTTTCCCTATTTGCACAGTCAAGGTTAAGTGAGTCCACAAGTTTTAAGAAATCCTAGAGGTGTTGGTTTGGAACCTCGGACCAAATTCTGTGGAATGAGCATCAGTTTTGCACCAACCGGATGGTGTCAGGTCGAAGAGGTACCACATTTTTCCCTACGAGGAGCTCAATGGTATTCATGTAGCCCTCGTGGCTAGGATTGGAGTAATCTCCAGGAGTACGGCTAGGATTTTCATCTCCCATGGAGGTCAACAAAAATGGATTTACAAAACAAATAACACAAAGAAAAGATAGACTACGAGAAAGCTAATATACGGAAATAAAATCTCACTTAAAAGGATTCAAGCGAGTAGAACTAAGCTAAACTAAGTTCGAAACCTAACTATTCCCCGGCAGTGGCGCCAAAAACTTGATAAGTGTGGTGTCATAAAGACTTCTACACGAAGTTTTACAACTCCCTAGGCAATGTACCTAATTGTTGTAGCGTAGTATAGGCAAGAATCAGGGGGATGTTATTGTTATCTAGGGGAATAGGTCGGGAAGGCTCGAACAGAGCTTAACTGAGATCTACAGGATTGAAAGGAGATTATTTTTGTATTTTTATATTTTATAGAGAGCAGGTAAAATCATAGGTTTGAGAGGTTGGTTTGATTAACTAATTAATAAACTAAATATAATCTATACTACTGGTGATAACTTTATGATAAGATAGTGTATTTACTTAATCATGCATTACTCATTAGATTGCTTCTCTTAATCTTGTTGCCTTGTCACACTCGTGATGATCTATTTTAAGTATTTCCTAAGTCATGAACGAATTACATGAACTCGTCGTCTATTTAATATTCCGTTAAGGCAACGCGCAAGTAAAGTAGTATGAAGACTATTACAAGGCCCCTAAGAGTATATTAAATGCAATTGAAATATCTTGAGAGGGATCAACCATATTAGGGGTAAGGTAGTATGAAGACTATTATCAATGGTATCCTTTCTACACTTTTCGCGTTTCCCTAGACGTCTATGCCAATTTAATATCTTATGGCTAGTTTTCTAAAGCCTAACGCGCACATTAATCACAAGAAGAAACAATAAAAGGATCTACAATCCAACTTTCATGCAATCATAAGTAAATACAAGGGAGGGTTTAGCCTAACATGTTATAAAGAATGCAAGAACATAGATCAATCAAACAACACATAGACATATTGAATGATTAAAAATAAAAAATGTTACTTGATTAAAACATGGATTAAGGTCAGTTACAATAGGGTTTTAAGGCCCTAAAGACGGCCTAAAAGCTGACAAAATACTTAGGGTTTGGCTCCCAAAAGTTATACAAAGTTACACACTTAAAACCGTAAATTCGGTTTTGTATATATCGAGAAATCATCGCGACGGCGTCCAGTTATAGTCGCGACACCGTCACAAAGTAGAATCTTCTAGATTTGATTTAAGTCGGTTACGTCCTGACGCCATCGTCAATTTTCTGACGCCATCACTAAAAAGATCGTGACGGAGTCGCTTTATGCTTGTGACGCCGTCTCTACACTCTGTGAGCACGATTCTTCAAGAGATTTGGTATAGGTCTGTAGTCTTGTTTGTTTCTTCTCCAAATGAGCCCAAGTCATGTGTGTTTCCTCCAAATGTTGTCTAAGTGCTAAAAACCTAAAAACAAACGATTAAGCACATAAACTGAGCATATTTTTATAATTCAAGGGGTTAAATGACCCTAAAATAGTGTATAAAATGATACCTCATCAACGATATGGCTAATGATGCTGATCAACCACCTAATGACTCAACTTAGACTAAGGATAAAGATCCAAATAAAGATTGGTTTAAACAAACTCCAAGGCCTCATACTTTTGATCTGGAATGGAACAGGCGTCAAGTTGTAGTTGATCAACCTGAACAGCCTTAGTTTAACCAAATAGTGTCTGCTGCAAAGGATCCGCTCACATTCGATGAACTAATGGCCACTCTTATTGAATTCTCCAAGTATGCCATGAATCGACTCAAGATAGACAATCTTACCCAAGCATACTTAGTAGGACCTGTCTACGAGTTGTTGAAAGGCACATGCACAAGTAGCATTAAACTTAAGTATAATATGGAAGAGTGCTTCAAAGCATTGATAAACAAACTTGATTGGAACAATCTAGAAGGAGTTCATTTCCCCTTTGACTTGACCAAGCCTCTTCCCTTGAAAGGTTGTCTAGGCCGTCTAACCGTTGCTGCTGAATACTTCTTCAACAACGATTTAGAATTTCTGAAATCATCAGATCCTGAAAAGAAGTACATTACATCTATTACGAAGACCAAAACAGCTCTGTATGAGATTCTGGGAATTGAAGACATGGTCCTTGCGCTCTGGAGTGCTACCAAAGTAGGGTATAACAAAGATGCTGAAAAGGGGATCAAGCACTGGGGTGAAAAGCGTCAGCTTTGGTATAGATCTCAGATGAACAAATTTTCCAAGCATAATGTCTACTTTACCTAGAAGATTCTAAGCGTGGTCAGTGTTAGTGTCAAGAAACTGCATGGTTATGGTCACTTGGAAGAGATTGTGGTGAGAAGAGTTGATCGTCAGGTATACAAGTTTAAAGAAGGTGACTTCATTGATCTACACTTGAACGACATTGAAGACATGCTTCTTTTTGCTGTTCAACACAGGTTATTCAAACAAGACGGTAGTGATATTGTTGACCTTATTGTGGCCCTTCATATGTTTACAAGAAGTCTTATCATCAAAAGACATGTCGAGGATCTCCAGCTTGGTGTAGAGAGTTACTAAAAGAAACTTAATATCACCAATCCTCAAAAGACCTTTCTTAGAATCAAATTCAAGAAACTCTACACTCTATCATACAAACCACCAAGGGTAATCTATGAAGACTTAAACAAATAGAAAAGAGTGATACGAGCTGATAAGTTGTACAAGTTCTCGGATGGGACACTCAAGACTGTTCGCGATGAGCTTCAACACAGAATACTTAATTTTTGTCTGGGGTACAATAAGAAGATGTCTAGGAGAAAGTGGACGGCTATAGACAAGAGTAGATTGGAGCTTATGGTCGAACTTATTGACAAGCCGATGCGAGAAGGATGGATCATAAGGAATCTGGAAATATTGGTTGGTGCTCGAGAACTCGAGATGGACTACAGACTGATGACGCGAACTGAATGAAAGTCAGATCCAATCTCAAATCTTATCTTGTGAATAATGTGAATATGTAGCTTAGACTTATAAAAATAGGCAAGTATACATAGTGTTTGAGAACGAATTTTATAGAATTTTTCAATAAATTCAAAATATTTAAAATTAACGTACTCAACACTATCTATAATACCCTCATAAATTAAAGGAGAGAATTAAAATGTTCCTAATAAGATTGTTAATATTCGAAACATTTCTCTCCCTAAATAGTTTTTTCAAACATATTTGAATCAATTGATATCCAAAATATCAAGAGATTTGACATTTTTGATAAGGGGAGATAATGTGATTAAAATATATGGTTAAAGATGTAATCTTAAGGACTCAAGTGCGAGCTTCACCCTTTATGTGCTAAAAATTTTCAAATATCGATGCACGTGTTGAGGGGGAGCATTTTTGAAAGTAAAACCAATCAAGGTATAAATGTTTTGACTTATGTCACAAGTACCTTGGTTGAGTTTTCAAATGGTTTTAAGGCAATGAGAGCAATACCCAAAGACCGACCATGTAATTAATTAGAGTTATAAGGTGGTTAAGGTTAGGTATCTGTTCCCATGATCCAGCCAGAACCAGAGTGATCTACCCAGGGACATTTCATTAGATAGAATAGAAGTCCTTAGGTATGATACAAAAGGAGTAAAAGTGAGAAAGGGAAAAATGCAGACTAAGACAGAGCTGACACTAGAACAAACCCAACAAGGTGTTATTGATGAAGTCTTGGTAAGCATTGAAGGGGTTGAAGAATTAGAAAGAAATGTAAAGATAGAGGTGAAAAGAAAGAAGCCCTCCTTACACGTAGGTAGAAACCAGGTCAATACATATGCTATCAGAAACACTAAGCTGTTTTCTGGTATTGAAGATAATCATTATGGACCCAGTGATACAATGCACAACCCTTCCCAGCCACTCAAGGTCTCTCAAAAGACTCTTGTTTCATTTCTTAAAGAGATTAAACACATTTCTATCGACTTTCTCACTACGAGTTAGTTGATATTGAAAAGGTGGCAGTCTGCTCCAGCCTCCGATTACTAAAACCAAAGTGCATTATCGAGTCTAGAGCCATAAAAGAGATCATCCATAAATCTAATTAGGACACTGATTCAAAATATACTTGTTAAATCACACACTGTGAAAACATGAAATATCTTAAGAGTCCTACGCATTATCCCTGTGATATTGCTAGAACATCAGAGTGATACTTAAGTATTCACAGTGACGATGGAAATCCTTCCAGAGCCAACATCAAACAAGCTTTGTGGTAGGTGACTTATGAGATCCTTTATCGATCAAACTTGTGATACTGGATATCGATTCGGCCTAGCTTATGAATTGATGAATGAATTTTGAAAAAGATAAAACTGTTGGTGTGTTATAAAACCGTTTGCATCTTAACACACTGACTGATTTTCCAAAATCAAATTTCAATCCTATGTCCATGGGAAGCCTCACAGGGGTATCTGGACATAGGAAGACTGAACACAAATTGACGATTCAATCAGGAAGATAGTAACTTACCGATTCACTCTTATCATGTTGTCTGCTTTGAGACGCTCCGGTAATGAGAATGGCTAGTTTCGGTTTGAGAACAAGCTAAGTACGACGAATCTAATACTCACATATTAGAGAATTCAATACTATAAAGCTTGTAATCTCTGTTCAAGGAAGAATTCATCTTTAAAGAATAATATCTACATGATCACAGGTCGTACTCACGAGAAGAAGAGAACGAGAAGTTTGTATCCACGAAACCAAACGTCAAATGAATAAATTCCATATTGTCACAAGAGCTTTATTGCTAACTGTTTATTTGCAGATTAATACTATGGTGGTAAAGCATCAATCCTGATGATTCAAAGTCAATGCCACATGCTCATACCCGACCGACATATGTAAAACATTATGAAAGCTCAAGTACATGTTTCAAAAGACTTCCGCTACTCTGTTACCGCACGTCTTCCTTGAAGTGACGAAGTATTAAAGTTAAAAAATTTCAAGAAAGATGAATTTATAAGCTTTCAAGACAAAGAAACGTATGAGCATGTCGGATCCGAGAATTACAGCTCTCAAAAGGCAACAGATAACAAGATGGCGAAAAAGAATATTAAAAAGAGATTATGCTTGGTTGATGATCTCAAGAAGCTCAAGATCACATACAAGTCAAGTTAAAGAAACAAGCTCAAGCCTAAAAGTCTAAAGATAACTACTTCACATTCACAAGATAAAGATCAAAGAAATCAAGACTACAAGCAAAGACTGAAGACATTCATAGAATGCTAAGCTTAAGTTTTTGTAAATTGGAGTAAACTCCCTTAGGGGGAGATTGTTAGGAATATGAAAAAGTCTCGGTCACTTCTAATATATCGTTAAGTAGCTCGTAGTATAATATTTAGAAACTAGCTAAGCTAACTGGATCAACATTAGAATACCCCTATGTTGGCTGGACCTTGTAAGGGTATAAATACCTTCTCCATGCCTTGGAGAGGGTGATTGGTTCATTTCATAATACAAGTTTCTTTCTCTCACTAAGTGTTCTAACCTACTCTTTCTCTCTCTAGAATTTCCTTCTCATTTAGTCATCTTAGATTGTATGTTTGATATCCTACATATCTCTTATCTTTTACTTACTCTTTACATTTATTGTTTGTATTGTGATTGTGTTGCAAGTAGTTAGAAATATTGATTGTTCATATCGTTAGCTGATCTTACATATATTTGAATCTATTGTTTTTATAAGCAAAGTTTTTAAAATTCTAATTAACCGGTAAACTATTCAACCTCCTCCCCCCTTCTAATTTCCACAATTGGTATCAGGAGCCAAGACCACTCAAGATTTTTAAAATATATTGTATTTTAAAGATTGGATCGATATATGGATTCCGACAAATATCTAGAAGGGCAATCTATGCAAAGACCGCCACTTTTCAAAAGCGATAGTTTTATTTATTCGAAAAATAGATTTGAAACGTATGTAAAATCAAAAGATCTTGATCTTTGGCATGTTATTACCAATGGTGATTTTCAACACATTGAAAATAATCCTGAAACCAAACTAGATGAGGTTGTCCCTTTTAAAAAATAAATTGATGACTTAACAAAAGACTTGCGAAAAATAACGAAGCTAAAATGGTTATGTACACTGCTTTGCCTAGAAAAGAATATGAAAGAATTTTCATGTGTAATACGGCAAAAGAAATTTGGAAAAATTTGTTAATCACCCATCAAGGTAATAGCCAAGTCAAAGATAACAAGATTGACATTTTGGTACAACAATATGAACAATTAGTCATTTTCAAAGACGAATCTATAGATAGTGCTTTAGCTAGATTTAATACTATTATTACCAGTCTAAAATCTCTTGATGAAGGTTACTCTAGCAAGAACTATGTTAGGAAGTTTCTTAGGGCTCTACATCCTAAATGAAGAGCAAAGGTCATGGCGATTGAAGAGTTAAAAGACTTGACATCACTATCTCTTGATGAACTCATCGGGAACCTAAAAGTTCATGAGATGATTGTCAAGAAAGATTCCAAAATAGTCAAAGCTAACGGAGAAAGGAGATCTCTTGCTTTAAAGGCTAATAAGGAATCTAACGATGAAGAATGTTCGACTTCCAGAAGTGAAGACGAAGAGTACGCCATGTCGGTTAAAAACTTCAAGAAGTTCTTCAAGAGAAGAGGAAGATTCATAAGACAACCACGGAATGATAAAAAGACGTTCCAAAGAAGCTGAGATGACAAGAACGACAAAAGTGATAGGAAATGTTTTAGATGCGGTGATCCAAATCATCTTATCGGAGAATGTCTGAAACCACCAAAGGAAAAGAACCAAAGAGCATTCGTCGGAGGTTCTTGGAGTGATAGCGGTGAAGAAGATGATGAAAAGGCCAAAGACGAAACATGTCTCATGGCTCAAGCATCTAGTGAGGTATGTTCCGAATCCTCCTACTTAGTGATGAAAATTCATCAATAGATGACTTTACCTTAGATAGTGAGTATGATAGATTATGCAAGATGAGTCTAAAAATATTCACTAAGAACAAAATTTATAAAAAATATTAGAAACGAATTAGAAAAAGAACTTAGTAAATTAAAAGAAAAGTTGTCTAAACTTGAGAAAAACAAAGGAGTTGATCTCGAATGTACAAAGTGTCAAATACTCAAAACCGACAACGAAAAACTTAAAGAGGAAGCTTTTAAGCTAACCCAATTTGAGAAGAGTACACACTCTATAAATAAAATGTTGAGTAATCAAAAACCCTCGAGAGATAAATCGGGTCTAGGGCTTAACTCATTTGAAGCATCATCTAGTGGGACTAAGGAAATAAAATTTGTAAAACTTTAAAATACAACGTCCTCTAGTGGCGGCCCCCAAAGCACTGTGGGTGGCCCCTATAAAGCACAGACGACCCCCAAATCAATTTAGGGACCGCCTCTCAGTTCACCAGATATCAAAAAATTTGTTTCTTTTTAAAAATCCATTTTTGGTCCTAGACCAAAGCATATAATGGTTAACAATGGTAAAATTCCCATTGTTAGTGATGCTAAAGTTAAATAATTTTATAAACCATCGTTAAAACCTAGAGTTGGATTTTCTAAACCTAACTTTAGGTTAAAAACTCCACCACCTAGGAGAGTTAGTAATTTTTATCCCCGCTCTAAGACACCACAACCACAGAGAAATGTTGGTCGACAAAATCTATGATTGCAGTTTATTATACCTAAAATATACTAAATATAATACTTTTTAAAGAGCAATTAAGAAAATTACCAAGTTACCCTTGATAAAATTCACTCTAAAAAATATATATAATTTAATATATAATACGTATATTACACCGGGTAAGTATGATCACCCGGGTCGTTATCCCCAATGACTAGTGAAATTGAAACCACGTTTAGGCTTGGATTCTGATTTGAATTAAGCAAAGATAATTGATTTGGAAAGCTATGACTACTAAAAAAAAATTAAAATGGACAATTAATCAAATACGAAAAACAAATAAAACGTGACAATTAAGAAAGTGAACCAAATTTAATCCCTAAAAATGTAAACTAAAATTCTAAACCTAAGTTAAGACAAGAGAAAATTTTCGGAAAAAGAAAAACATTTTTTTTGATTATTTTTGAATTTAATTTGAATTAAAAACTATAAAACTATTAAAAAATAAGGTCTTAAAAATTTTATAAAAATTACTCTAGTTAAAGAAAATATGCATAAATTTTATAAAAATAAAAGCCCTAATTTTTATCTTTTTATGAAAGTTTAATTGAACTAATTAAAACCTAACCCTAATTATTACTTAAAACTAAGTAAACTAATTAAAAACTAACTTAGGGACTAACTGTGAAAAAGACTTAAGGGCTAACGGGGCTAAAACATTTAACGGGCAAGGATTAACTGAGAAACAACTAAAACAGGAAAATTACAAGAATGGTCCCTGAGGTCCTACCCCGATAATAACCAAAGTCTAATTATAAGCTCAAATTCTAAAAGTGCTTATCACTAAAAACTTGAAAGAGAAAAGTTGTAAAGGAAGCTAGTAGGAACAAAATTAATAAAAGCAACTTGGGCTAACAATAACTAATAAGCTCAATAAGAGCTTATTTCTTAACTGACCTCAGAAAGTGGGGTTTAACCCTTGGTTTTAGAAAATAAGCTATAAAAAACTCAACACTAGTTCAAAATGTAAAAGGAAAGAAGTTATAATGAGCTTATGATGTGCTTAACCTAAAAATGAAAAGATAATAGAGCTTAAGGTACTTTTAGACTACTGAAAATGAGGAGGAAACAAGCAAACTCAGAAAATAAGGCATTTAGCACAAAAATGATTTAAGGTTTAGGTAAGATTAATTCTGAATTCAAATAGCTCTATTTCAGCTTATAGACTGAAAGAGCTTTAAATGAACTTATTAGCTTATTGAGACAAATTGGCTATTTAAGAGAGCTTATGACTTTAAATGAGAGCTTAAAAATGAGATTTAAAAAACTGAATTTCATTAATTAAAGAAACTGATTACATTACTTAAAAAAGGAAAAAATTACATTTAAGAAAAATATGAATTTAAGCTAGACTAAAAATTACTAAAAACCTAGATTTAAAACTACTACTCCTCCTTCCTGAATGTGTGTGAAGGTGAGGGCTATTTATAGTCTGCCAAGGATCCTTCTAGCCTTTCCAAGCTCTTTTCAATCATGCCCGTTGGATTCTTCAATCATTGGAGAGTTATTGTAAGCCGTTGGATTGATTAGTGGACACCTGAGGATTGCCAGCATGGCATTCCTTTGATGTGACATTGTGCTTCTTTTGTGGGTGTTTTAGTACAAAAACCCATATGAATTTGTGCTTCTTTCATAGCCGTGTGCTCTATGCTTGAGAGTGAGCTAGTGAGATCACTTGATATGACAGATTTGACCTTGCCATTGTACTTGGTCTTCCTTGAATTGACTAACGCACCCTTTAATTTACAAAAGCCCTTTGTTTTGATTGTGGGGTGAAAGGGGGACGATGGGTGAATAGTAAAAAGGGTTGGCGCCCAAATTTTGACAGTTAAAATTGGTTATAAGTTTTGGGATTTTACACTTTTGGCCCTTGTCTTCTCTTTTTCCTTTTCTAGTTATAAATAACTTTTGGAAATTGCAAAACCAGCCCTTGTGGTTGGTATAAAAGGAAAGGGCTAGGGTTTTGGGCTTTGTTGACTTTTATTGACCATCTTTGATTGGATTTGACTGAGACTTGACTTTTTTGGCTTCGGCTTTGAATCTTTGGCTTCTTTTTGAACTCCTCTGATTCCCGTGTCCGTGCTTGCTTGTTTTTGACTGTTTTCTTGTGATTTTTGACTTATCCGTACCTGCACACACAAAACACAAATACAAGCATATTTTTGCTATTTTTGGTCTGTTTTGGGTTTAATTGGGTTATTTTAGGTACAAACGGATATGTGTATTCTACACTTATCAAAATTCCCCAAACTAAACGATTGTGTGTCCTCACGCAATATCACATGCCTTATAACCAAATACCTCGAAAATTCCTCAAACTAAACCTTTGAAAAGTAGCAAAGATTTTTGTTGAGAGAATTAAGAGATCACAAGTTATAAAACACCCGACTTCCCATTTTCTAAGATTTTTCTCTTTTTATGATTTTTCTTGATAATTAACTACCTAACTACATTTTATTAAAAAAACATAATGTATTGTTTTCATTACCTCATTGGTAACTTTTAGGATCATAGAATAAAAAGCACAATTAAGTGTCTAAAAGATAACTTCATCATCCCCGATTTTTCACTTTTCCCATGCTAAGCTTAAAAATAAGATCACTGCTAATTACGAACTAAGATGCTAAGACTACTTATAATTACAACTTGTGAATTCCTCTTCCCGACATAAATCATAAATTTAGGTGTGTGTGTTCAAATTAATTTAAACCATTAAATCCACATATTAGATAGATGAAATCCGACTAAGCTTTACACATGGGCCTTTTGGGCTAATATGTTAATCACTTAGCAAGATCACATCTTAAAGCAAACAAAAACCTACTTAGCTAAGACATCGTTGGTTCACTTGTCCCATGAATGACTTTCTTCTCTAGCGATCCCACCGTCATCGGGTAAGTGCTAAGGCTTTTGACACCCCATCCGGAGAATACTAACCGAAACGTATGAACTTCCTATGAAAAAACTTTGTAGACTTTTGCAAACCTTAGCTCAAAAAGAATACCTTGGTTTTAGAAAATGAAACTTTTACTATTTATTTTCTAACTTTGCAACTTTATTATATCTATTTACTTTATTAGGCTAGGTAATCCTTTGATAAAGACTGATTTGTCCCTTCATTTGTGTTAGTGAGCTCATGAATTGACCTAAGCACCCTTTAATTTGGAAAACCCCTTTGATTTACCTTGGGGGTGAAAGGTGGGACGATGGGTGAACAGTAAATGGGTTTCGCGCCCATTTTTAGATAGTTAAAACTGTTATTACTTTGGGGATTTTGCAATACTGGCCCCTCTCTTCCTTTTCTTCTTTTCTAGTTATAGATAACTTTTGAGAAATGCAAGTTTAGCCCTTGTGGTTGTTATAAAAGGACATGGGCTAGGGATTTGGGCTTTGTTGACTTTCATTGACCATCTTTGACTGGATTTGACTGAGGCTTGACTTTTCTGGCTTCGGCTTTGAATCTTTGGCTTCTTTTTGAACTCTTCTGATTCCCGTGTCTGTGTTTTTGACTGTTTTCTTGTGATTTTTGATTTATCCGTACTTGCACACACAAAACAAAAATACAAGTATATTTTTGCCATTTTTGGTCTGTTTTGGGTTTAATTGGGTTATTTTAGGCATAAATGGATATGTGTATTTTACACTTATCAGCCTCCATGAGCTAGGATTAAATATAACCACCAATATAGTTTCCTAGATAGATTATAATCAACGGTGTAAGCTTTATGCGGGTTTAG
>BQNB010033074.1:2870-24197 GCA_026074375.1 Tanacetum coccineum | reverse complement strand
TTCATGCTTTAATGAATTTTTCTTGCATTAGGGGTATTTTGGTAATTTCACATTTGTTGAGATTTTTAGGTTTTACACTATATGTAATGTTTACATATAAACCAAATGTACAAGATAATAAGGCATGTGTACAAGTTATCAATACATGAAATTCAAATATCTTTTCCCACCAAAACTAACGTACAACTACCTAAAGCTCATTGTACAATCTGACAAAGCATAGAATTCAAACTAGCTCATTTCCCTCTATTTTCTTAAGGATTTCATACCACCTATTTAGCACTAAGTACAAGCACCTCAATGCATCATATTTAAACATTCTCTCCCTCCATTTCAGCCCCTACTTGTCCTAAAAACTAAAACCCTAACCTGAAAACCCTAAAGTTCACAAGATGATCATCAAGAAAGATTGAAGAGTCAAAACACTTGACATCACTATCTCTTGATGAACTCATCGGCAACCTTAAAGTTTACAAGATGATCATCAAGAAAGATTATGAAATAGTCAAAGCTAAAGGAAAAGGAGATCTCTTGCTTTAAAGGCTAAGAAGGAATCTAGTGATGAAAAATGTTCGACTTTCGGAAGTGAAGACGAAGAGTACGCCATGGCGGTTAGAGACTTCAAGAAGTTATTCAAGTGAAGAGAAAGATTCGTAAGACAACCATGGAATGATAAAAAGACGTTCCAAATAAGCTGAGATGACAAGAAAGGCAAAAGTAATAGGAAGTGCTTTAGATGTGGTGATCCAAATCATCTTATCAGAGAGTGTCTGAAACCACCAAAGGAAAAGAACCAAAGAGCATTCATCGGAGGTTCTTGGAGTGATAGCGGTGAAGAAGATGATGAAAAGGATAAAGACGAGACATGTCTCATGGATCAAGCATCTAGCGAGGTACGTTATGAATCCTCTTACTTTAGTGATGAAAATTCATCAATAGATTACTTTGTTTTAGATAGTGATTATGATAAATTATGCAAGATGAGTCTAAAAATAATCACTAAGAAAAAGCGCTAAAAAACCATTAAATAGTTTAGAAAATGAAATTAGTGAGTTAAAGGAAAAGTTGTCTAAACTCGAGAAAAACAAGGGAGTTGATCTCGAATGTACAAAGTGTCAAATACTTAAAATCGACAAAGAAAAACTCAAAAAAGAAGCTCTTAAGCTGAATCAATTGAAAAGAGTAAACATTCTTTAAATGAATTATTGAGTAATCAAAAACTCTCTAGAGATAAATCGGGTCTAGGGTTTAACTCATTTGAAGCATCATCTAGCGGGACTAAGAAAATAAAATTTGTAAAACCTCAGAATAATATGTCCTTTGGTAGCGGCCCCAAAGCATTGTGGGTGGGCCTCATAAAGTATAGACGACCCCCAAACCTGTCTGTTCATCAGATGTCGAAAAATTTATGTCTTTTTAATAATCCATTTTGGGTCATAGACCAAAACATATAAAGGTAAACAACGTTAAAATTCCTGTTGCTAATGATAATGAGGTTAAACGATTTTATAAACCTTCTTCAAAACTCAGAGTTGGATTTTCTAAACCAAACTTTAGGTCAAAAACTCCACCGCCTAGGAGAGTCAATAATTCTTATCCTCGTTCTAAGACACCGCAACCAAAAAGGAATGTTGGTCGACAAAAACCGACCTCATGAATTTCCTGTAACTTGGAACAACTTCCAACCTCAAAGTTACATGCCAAGGAAACCTCTACACTTTAGTCATAGTATATTACTATTCTAGGTATACTTGGACAAGATTTCTTAAGAATAAAATCGAGGCTTTCGAGCAATTTGAAATCTTTAGTAGGAAAATACAAAACCAATTAGGATGTTCAATAGTGTCAATTAGGAAGGACCACGGTAGCGAATTTGATAATGAAGTGCAATTTGGAGAGTTTTGTAATGCCAATGGTATTACACACAACTTCTCGGCTCCATGCACTCCACAATCAAATGGTGTGGTATAAAGGAAAAATAGGACACTACAAGAAATGAGTAGAACAATGTTGAATGAACAATCGTTACCACAAAAGTTTTGGTGTAACGCCCTAGATACTTCAACCTATATCCTAAACCGAATCCTAATTAGAGCCATCTTAGGTAAAACACCTTATGAACTCTTGAAAGGTAGGAAACCTACTCTTGATTACTTTAAAGTGTTTGAAAGCAAGTGCTTTATTATAAACACCAAGGACTACCTCACAAAGTTTGACCCAAAGTCATACGAAGGTGTCTTTTTAGGTTATTCCCAAAATAGCAAAGCCTACATTATCCTAAACAAACTCACCATGAAAATTGAAGAATCACTCAACGTGACATTCGATGAAACTCCTACACCCTATAAGACATCAACACATCACCCTTGGTAGATGATGACTTAGATGAAGAAGAATCAATTAAGGTTACCGAAAAGAAAAACCTAAAAAATGACATTGAGGATGAAACTTTAGAAATTGACGAAATAGTCAATGTTAAGGAATCTAGGAACCATCCATTAGAAAATGTCATAGTAAACCTTAACCAAAGAACCCTTGGGTCTCAAGCCCAAAACCAAAGTAACTTCTTTTGTTTTATATCAACTATAAAATCTAAGAATGTGAATGAAGCCTTAAAAGATGAAAGTTGGATAATCGCTATGCAAGAAGAATTAAATCAATTCGTTGCAAACGATGTTTGGGAGGTAGTACCACAACCTAAGAATATGACAATCATAGGAACTAAATGGGTGTATAGGAATAAGTTAGACGAGAACGGTGTTGTATCTCGTAATAAGGCTAGGTTAGTCTCCTAAGGCTATAATCAACAAGAGGGCATCGATTATGATGAAACTTATGCCCCGGTTGCTAGGTTAGAGTCTATAAGGATCTTGTTAGCTTATGCTTGTGCATTAGATTTTAAGTTATTCCAAATGGACGTAAAAATTACATTCCTAAATGGTTTCATCAATGGGGAGGCACAACCTCCAAGATTCATTAACTTTGAAAAACCAGATCATGTTTATAAACTCAAGAAAGCTTTATATGGTCTTAAGCAAGCTCTTAAATCTTGGTACGATAGATTAAAAGCTTTTCTTATTAAACATGAATACAACATGGGAATGGTAGATAACACGCTTTTTACAAAGAAGAAAAGTTCAAATCTCATCATCGTTCAAATATATGTCGATGACATTATATTTGGTTCGACTTGTCAAGACATGTGTGATGACTTTGCCAAAATCATGCATAAAGAGTTTGAGATGAGCATGATGGGTGAACTTAACTTCTTCCTTGGACTACAAATAAAACAAATGGAAGACGACATCTTCTTTAATCAATCTAAATATATTAAAAAAATGCTTAAGAAATTTGGCTTAGAAGATTCTAAACTAATGAAAACCCCCATGTCCTCGGATGTTAAACTCACAAAAGACGAAGAATGTGAGTCGGTAGAGAGTACCAAGTATTGAGGCATGATATGTAGTTTACTCTAACTAACAGCAAGTAGGCCCGATATCATGTTTAGTGTCTGCCTTTATGCACGCTTCTAAGAGGATCCCTAAACCTCTCTTCTTGAAGCGGTTAAGCGTATCTTCCGATATATTAAAGGCACTACGCACTTTGGATTATGGTATCATAAGGGGATCGGCATAGAAACCGTATTATATGCCAACTCTAATCATGCGGGAGATTATGTGGACCGAAAAAGCACTAGCGGTATTTATATGTTCGTAGGATGTTGTTTAACATCATGGTTCTCAAAGAATTAAACCGCTCTTGCTATATCCACGACCGAAGGCGAATACGTAAGCGCCGAAAAGGCATGTCAACAAGCACTATGAATGAAACAAGCTCTCATGTGCGACAATAAAGGTGCGATTGAACTTAGCAAAAACCCGGTGCAACACTCGCGGACTAAACACATTGAAATTCGTCACCACTTTCTTCGGACAATCTCAAGAAAGGACATATCTCTATCAAAAAAAATTATATCGATCGTTCAAATATATGTCGATGACATTATATTCGGTTCGCCTTGTCAAGACATGTGTTTTGGGATGGATTTTCTAAAATTCATGAATGACGAGTTTGATAGATGAGCATGAAGAGTTGAACTTAACTTTTCTTCTTGGATTACATATAAATCAAATGGAAGATGGTATCTTCTTTAATCAATCTAAATATATAAAAGAAACGCTTAGAAATTTAGAGTAGAAGATTCTAAACCAATGAAAACCCCCATGTTCTCGGATGAAATACGAAGAATGTGAGTCGGTAGATAGTACCATGTATCGAGGCATGATAGGTAGTTTATTATACATAACGCAAAGTAGGCCCCGATTAAAAATGTTTAGTGTATGCCTTCTGTGCCACGTCCCATAGTGTATCCAAAACCTCTCATATAGAAGCGGTTAAGCGTATCTTTCGATATGTTAAAGGTACTACGCACTTAGGATTATGGTATCATAAGGGGACCGGCATAGAAACCGTAGTATATGTCGACTCTGATCATGCGAGAGATTATGTGGACCGAAAGAGCACTAGCGGTATTTGTACGTTCGTGGGATGTTGTTTGACATCTTGGTTCTTGAAGAAACAAACCGCTATTTGCAATATCTCGAAAGAAGCCAAATACGTAAGCGCCGAAAAGGCATGCCAACAAGCACTATGGATGAAACAAGCTCTCATCGACTACTACATTCGACTCGATGACGTCCTGATCATGCGCGATAATAAAGGCACGATTGACCTTAGCAAAAACCCAGTGCAACACTCGTGGACTAAACATATCAAAATTCATCACCACTTTCTTCGAGACAATGTCTAGAAAAGGACTGTTCTATCAATAAATGTTTGTCCATCGACAATATCGCTGACATTCCTCACCAGATATCCTCACCAAACCTCTTAAATGTGAATCGTTTAACTATCTTCGTCTTGGTTTAGGAATGATGGAACACATTCCGTAAATCATTCTCTTCTTTTCTTTTGTCTAGATTCTAGTCGTTGTTTCATTCCGTGTCGTGACAACTTAATTACCTCATCCGAAGTATTTTTAGCATTTTTAATTCTCGAAATCTAAATTAAAATGTCACTTCCTCCAAAAATCTTGGTCTAATTCTTAGTCAAAAACCCTCTGCTGGAGGCGGTCCCCATACCTAGGGCGGCCCCCTGATTTAATCAGGTAGCCCCCGTATCAATATGGGACCGCCACCAGTCGACACTTATGTCTGCACCCTCATTTTTGTTAAACACAAAAACAAACACCATCTTCTCTATAACTACAGCGACGAAAACCACTAAAAACCCACCAAATCTTAAAATCAACCACTAAAACTCAAATTGAAGATTAAATCATCATTAATAATCATTCCTAACATCATTTAGATCATCAATTGTAAGTCATTTCATCTATTCTCTTTCCAATTCGTGTTTAGGGTACATGTTGAACAAAAAATCAAAAATTAGGGATTTTCTCTTTTCTTTTGTTTATGTGCAATTAGGACTATAATAACACAATGTATAACTAATATGCCTCCCGTAGACGTAGAATTTGCATAATTAAGAGTATTCGTCAAAAAAATTTATATGAACCAAAACCCTAATTTCTTTCAAAATTTCTCACATTAGGAACTTGACAAAAATGTTTTAATGCATTGTTAATACACTCTAAAAATGTTTTTGCATTCATGCATAATGATCTCATGAACACCGTTCGAAATATTTAATTAATGAATATTTTCAACATGTTTGGATGAGCAAAATTGAATTAAGGAGTGTTTATGTTAACTCGTAGGTTTTTGTTTTAGTTAGCCGCAACTCCACATTTGTTGCATATAGACACACACTAGACACTAATTATTGTTAAAACTCGAAGTTCACAACAATAAAATCTTGTACTATTTTTCTATCTAGGTAACAATGCCTCGTAAAACTTTCGAAGATCACCATAACACAAAAAGCTATATTCCAAAATTTCTAATGAATATGATAACATCAAATAGTTAATACATTTTAATATCAAATTCCTTATGAAAATGCTTATAAATATGTTGTAAATGTCTAAAAAAGTTACTTAATTGTTTATATTTAGACTTCAAGAACCAAGTGAGCATTTTAGCAAAAGACGAAGGATTTGGACATAAATACACTAAAGTGAAGAGTTCAAGGCTGTTTACGGCGCAACACCCCCGAGGGATTACGCCGTAACATACTAATGAAAAAATGAGTCATCACACCTTTTACGGCGTAAAGCATCTCCTACTTTACGTCGTAACATTCAAAATTCATAGAAGTTGATTTATCCGAGTCAGCGTTACGGCTTAACATAGGCGACAAGGTTACGCCGTAACATCATTTTAGCCTAGAAGATTGGAATCCTACGTAGCAAGGTTATGGCGTAACGTCTCATAAGGGCTACGCCGTAACAGTTTTGAATTGTATAAATAGAGCTCTCATCCGGCTCATTCAGTATCACTCACTTCCACAACTCACTACACAGCCAAAAGGGGTAATCCAAGCCCCCAAGGTTCGAAGCATTTCTTCAGAAGGTCCAAGGGAGAAGTCACTTTACTTAATACTTGTATTTAATCGTTAATAACATTCACTGTAAGAACAATGATGATTCAATCCATGATTATGTTCATTAATTCTTGCATTTCTGTTACCATGAGCGGCTAAGCACTCTAAGTGCTGGCCTAACCATGTTTTTACTATTGTTATGATTAATGTTTCCTGTTCAATTATGGTTCTATTAGATATCCTTATAGCCTTTCATTAATCCTTGTGTTTTGGTAGTATAGAGGGTGGCTTAGATCTTGTTAATCTTGATATTAGACTTACCATGTTAAACCTGGGATTAGCGGGATAGTAGGGTAGATTGACATCTATCCCTAGTGTAGGAATTAACTAAATTGCCGCCTTTCCATATTAAATACTTAAAAAATGCAGGAACTCTTTCAGAGGGGGTTAATAATCGGTTTAGATTATAGATTGTTCTTAAAGGTAGTTGGGAATTAACCAATACAAACTTGGATGTTCTGCTCGTGTGATCGTAGGGGAATGTGGGATCACAGAGTAAGTATAGGACAGACCTCAAATGCCAATTCGGGTCTGTCGATATTAGAACCACTAATGGAACTTATAATTAAACATTGCACAGGAAAATGTAATTATAGCATTAGTAATGAAATGGTTAGGTTAGCACCTTTTTCTCTCTGAATATTTCTCTTAATTTAATTATTGCATTTACTTTCTTGTAGTTATTAAAATCAACTTTAAAACCATTTTCAAACGTGACATAATCAAACTAAAACTAGTAAACCTTAGCTCTTGGGACGACCTCGGATTTACCAATCTACTGCACTATAAATGACCGGGTTCTCTGCCCGTTAGTGCGTGTATCAGTGGACGAGTTTTATAAATTTAAAACTTGGGATTTAATTATTTTAAACAATTTTACGCATCAGAATACACTTCGCCTATAAAAGAAAATTTCAAATTCCTTTAAAACCAATTCATTCATGAGGGTCGGGTGGTCTATCCAGATTTTGATGACTTAGTCTATGTTAAATCTATGTTTGGCATATTAGGTTTGAGTGTCTTCTCAAAATAAATGAGCAAATCGTTCCTCGTTTCATTCTTGAGTTCTATAGTCAATACCGTATCAATTACACTCTCGAAGGTCAAATGTTAATCGAGTTTGTCATCTAAGATCAATTCTTTTCTTATACTCTCAAAGAATTTGGTCAAATTCTTGGTATTCCCTTTGAAAGTCAATGTTCCTTTACTGATAAGTGGTCACTTGACGACTTACAATGTAGTGTCCCAACGGGTGGTCCTTATCAAACTAACCCTCCTTCTCCCATTGACATCAAACTCTATGTTCAAGAGGAACGGGTGGATCATGTCACTCGTATCCGTCATGATAAGGTCATTGATGTGAGTATAATCAAATTTTAACTCGTGAAATCGTCTCTATAATGAAAACTTGGGTTGAAATAATTTATGAAAATGTCTTTTGTCTTGGTGGTAACCGGGATCATGTCCCGGCGTGTCTTTGTCACATGCTTTATTGTATCGCTAGGTCCGAGCCATACAATCTTACATTCTTCGTTGCAAAACGAATAGAGTTTGTCACCAAACAAGCTCGGTTAATTCTACCATATGGTATGTTATTAACTCGCTTTTTTAAATATGTCATGTCTGAGAGTCCTGAGTTGTCAAACGATCGTTATGTCTTGTACGATCATGTCATGTATCCTTTAACCACTCAACAAGAGCGAAAGACTCAAAAGGATTGTGGCATGAGAAGAGGTCGCTCCCCCACTTCTTTTTCATCCGCCTTCGGTCAACCATTCTCCTCTTATCTCAACGATGATGATAATGATGGAAATGACGAAGGGACCTCGCGTGCAAGCACTCCTTCCTCCACTCGTTTTGTCAATTCGTTGTCAAATAACATTCCTCAAATCTTTTCAAACCCACCCAATGTTGACCCAAACATGGAAGCCTTCTATACTCGCCAAACCGAAATCATAAACCGTCAAGTCCAATTGCGAGATAAGCACCATGGTGGAATAAGGTCAATCGGGAAGGGTATCAAGAACTTGTGGAGAAAGAAGAAGAAGTAAGCAATTTGGAAAGTTTCTAAAGATAATTTATTTATGATTAGTACTAATTACTTATTACTTATTACTTATTACTTATTATTTATGCTTTCGTACTTAAAATGATGGTTAATTTAGTAGGATTTTTAGTAAGAAGTTTAGGCAACATGTTTTTCCTTAGATGATCGTTCCATTTTATCAACCTAAACTTGTTTGCATGTAAATTGACACACTATGCTCTTTATAAAATATTTGACGTTATGCATGCTTAATTATTTCTTTGTCAAATGCTTATACTTGATTCCCCTAATAGGATTTAGATTAACTAGTTCATGCATTTGCAAATTTGAAAATCTTAGATGATTCTTGAGGAAATAGTGTTGGCTGCAAAAAGGGATTTTCAAGATAGTATGATTCTGCACAGGTTTGATAATCTGGAAAACTTGGGAAAATTTTTGTTACTCTAGAAAACGGCCCCCTTAAATACCTGGCGGCCCCCATATATATCTGGGACCGCCCCCTATTTAAGGGACCGCCACCAAGAGTCACGAGAATCTTCACTGTATTCTCCTGATGTGCAGTTGACTATCTTCTCTATAGACCCAGCTACATTCCTGCATTTGCTTAGATACCTTTTGGAATCTAAATTTCATCATCCCGTGCTTTACTTCTTTAAACCATATCACCTTGATTAAATACGTTCCTCCCTCATTCTCTTCATCATCTTCACCATCATCCTCTTCATTCCCCCTCTACCTCCATGTCTTTCACTCAAGCTTCTTCCTCTAATCCCTCAAAGAAGATCAAACTAACTATCATCCCACTTAGAAAACACTTTGTGGATTTAACAAGTAAAGATGATGACACTACCACACCTTCTCCTATAATAAAATCCTCATCTCCATCTCTACCAAATACACCCTCAAAAACTTCATCAACCAAAGACACATCATCTACCTTTGGCACTACATCATCCTCATTTGAATCAAAACCATAATCTTCACCTCCATCTTCAAATGCCATACCTTCTCCTCAACCATCTAATCCTTTTCTTGATGACATATTGAATGCTCCTCAAAGACCTTCAAATCCACTTCCACCTCAAAGTCATCCTTTATTAGATATCACTCTCTCTTTGTCGTGAATCACTCCTCTTGATCATATTCTTGATACCCCTTCACCACATTCACCACCACCACCACCTCAACCACCTATCGTGGGTCATCCCATTTATTGCAACATGTTTGACTACCATGGGGTAAATTGTCTTTGTTGTTTTCACAACCAAAACCTCGTTCTTTCTCTTAGGGATGAGATGAATTTCATGTTTGCTCACCTTGAATATCTTCTTACTCTCGCCATTACATCACCTTCTCCACCTCATCCTTAAAACATCTTCAATACTTCTAAATAATGTTTCACCTAACCTTTTGCCCAAAGCCATTATCTATGACTCAAGAATCACCTAGGTTTTATGTAGTACTTAGAATGTCATGGTAGTTATGTCTTCTTTGTTTAATTTCTAGTCTTGTAATATTCATGCTTTTTAAGTATGAATTTGTTGTATCTTTATGAATGAATGGATATTTATTATTATTGGTGATTTGCATAAATTATGTAGTTGGCTACTTCATTCTACATAGCCATTTAGGTATATATTTGTCGTAATATTGCTACTAGTTAGAAATATTTCTTGCACTTGTATTTCTAATTCGGTTTTGTAGCAAAATCCCATAAGCTCGATCATTTGGTGCCCCAAACAAGGGGGAGCATACATCAAGGAGGAGTCTTGGCATCGTCGATTTTTTTCTTCTCTACTTGACCATCAACCTTTTTGGATTTGACAAAAAGGGGGAGAAAAGGATCATAACTCATTAATAACTTGCAATTTTTTTTTATCTAAAATGAATTTATATTTTGTCATCATCAAAAAGGGAGAGATTGCTAATACAAATAATGCCTAAAAATGTTATTTATATTTTTCGACTCCTCTACGTTTTGAAGATGACAAAATGTAAAAACATCTATGATAAAAATAAACATTTACGTGTTATTAATCGTAAACTTTCATTTCAACGTAAATCACTTAACGTATGTACAAACAAATCATTAAACATGGTTAGTGATCAAGAAAACATTTTTTCTTAACCATTACATTTCTACAAAAGTATTTTTATAAAAATAAAAATATACAAAATATTTTTATTAATAAAAGAAATGTTTTATTTAATTATAAAAATTTGAAACTGGTTTTCTCCCCAAAATAGAAGGTTCTATACCAGTCTCAACCTTCCTCACTAAAAGACAAAAATAAGAGCGTCTACCTAGTGGCGGCCCCCTGATTGGCAGGACGACCCCCAGATATATCTGGGACCGCTTGGACCACCCACATGAGACGTTGCCCAGTCCTGGCTATAAATATTGCACTATTCTGTGCAGGTTTTTAGACCTCTTCGCACGAATTTTTTAGATTTATTTCTCTCACTATAACCTTCTTTCTCTCTCTAAATCTCTTGATCACTAACATAGTTTAATCTTGTTTCAAATGATCCAATCTCATCTTCTTCCTTCTTCTATCAAGTGTAAGAGAAGAACACTCGTATTCGTCAAGAAACGAAGTGTTGTAGATTAGTGATTTCTTCTATCTTCTTCTAAGATTCAAACCTCTATTTTCTTGATCTTGTGTTAGTGTGTAAAATCGGATAATGTATAAATCCGATAGTGTCGATTGTGTGAGGGTTAGTATTTTACTCCTTAAAATACATTGGTGAAGTGGTAGATTGGTTCTACCTAAGATTAGGACTCGACATTTAGCTTAGTGACGAAAAACAACGTAAGCGACGTGTAAACGGTTTTCTCCGCCTAAAGGGAGCTTGTTGACATAGTGAAATCTCGAGCCGGATACTCGGGGAGTGGAGTAGGGCAAAGAAGAGCTTCGTAGCCGAACCACTATAAATCTTGGTGTTGTGGTTTGATCGTTCTTTCCCTTATCTCTTTTATTGTGTTATGTATATCTTTCATTGTTAACCTTTGATACGCATGCCACGTTGTCAATTGACTTTTATTTTCCATAATTTAAATATAATTTTTTTATAAAAGGTTATTATACAAATACGTTACTGAACTTTGCGAATTTGTTCATGTAAGTTATTAAAGTTTTTCTTGTTCAATCAGGTTACCCTTTTGTTAGCGCCACATAGGTTAATTAAAAACATAAACGTACGAAATTAAAACCAAAACATTCATAAACTATAAACAGTATCCTTGTGGAAAACCTTAACCTAGTTTCTCAATGTACTGTTAAGATAATAGGTTGATGGTTTAGGGGAAAACATCAAAACATTATAAAGTATCGGACAACTCCGACGGTGATAGACTTTCCATTATCTGCCTCTATAAGGACTTTGTGATGAATTGTACCGGAATGATCTTTGAGTGTCACTGTTAGCTCACCTAGCGCATGCGGCGTACAAGACTTGATTACTGCTATAACCTTTTCAAGTTTCCCATTCTTGTAAAAGGTTTTCATATCACCAAAACAACCACTTGCGATACCCCCTTCAAGATTTAGGTATTGAACCGCGCTAAGCCATGGGCTAAGCGTAAAATGATCATCCTCATTCGCATCCTTAATTATTTTCCTAACATACTCCTGTGTCGGCATTGCACACTCATGACCACATTCCCTAATCTCTGTTGTTTTATGAAGCTTCGCCGCTTGAAGAATACCCAAAGGACCGGGTATTATACTAACCGTATTTTCACCACCAAATGGATAAATGGGAGACGTAGCATGATTCGTATTTGGTTGTGGTGAAGAACTGCCAACAGCATGTTGTTTTGGAGCTACGAATGGTGAGTTGTTGTATCGTTTTGTGTTTCGAGGAGTGTTCTGCTGAGACATTTTGTTAATTATATGGTATTGTTGAGAGTATAAATATGAAGTTGTGTTTAGAAATAATGAAGGTAAAGAGTATTTGTAGGTAAAAATATGATTGTGAGAAAACTATCTGTTGAGAAAAAGTATCCGTTGGGATAAGTATATGAATTCAAACAAACAATATAAAACATATAAAAACATGTATAAAGTATATTAAAACGTATAAAAAGTATATAAAGCGGATAAAAAGTATATATAAAAGTATATAAAAATGTGTAAAAATATTATATAAAAACGTATAAGAAAGTATATAAAAATTATATAAAAAAGTATAAAATTATATAAAAACATATAAATAATATATAAAACGTATAAAAAGAATAAAAACATATAGAAAGTATATAAAAACTTATAAAAAAAGTATATAAAAGCATATAAAAAGAATAAAAAAACGTATAAAAAGTATAAAGAAAAGTAACAAAAAATTTTAAATTATAAATAGCCTTAGTATAAAGGATAGACGCTGCAAAAGGTCGTTGGCCAAAAAGGTTAATGTGTAACCTTAAGCGGAGGCCTAATTAACGCCGGTTACACCCACGGACGAAAATGCAACAGTCGACAGCTACAAGAATGTATGTTGTACTTATTTTGAAATCAGGACGAAAGATACCATTGTATGTGAAACACAAAGACGAAGTTTGAAATTTAATATGTGAAAAATATAAAGGTCAAAAGCCTAGCAGGCTACATAGAACCTCAAATCTTGACAAATTAGTTACATATTTTTTATCATTATCTTTAATTGTTAAGTAGTGAATAGTCAATATCTTTTTAGTTATCTTATAAATCACTTATATCTTAAATATTACCACATGGTACATAGAACAAAAAGTATGAAAATATAATGTATATAACATTTTAAAATAATGTAAACATATACTCTCTTTACTGATCTAATAATTATTCAGAAATCAAAAGGAACGATCATCTCGATAATAATCGTCGTCAAGAGCAACGTAACAAAGGTATTCCCAACAAATCCCATCCTAATTTTCGTGAGAAAAATATAAAAAATAAACGTTTTTATTTAACGAGGATTGTTTTGTTCTAAAGGATCATCAAGTTCAGTCTCTGGAACTTTATCCACATCGTCAGCATCATCAAAGTTGAACGCACCATGGCTATTTGCAGTGTCTCCTTTAGACCCTTCTTCAGATTCATCATCATCATCAAATTCATCAGCGAATTCAGGAACCCATCCAGGGATTTCTTTAGCGCGTAATACAAAAACCTTACCTCGGAAGATAACTTTAAAGTTCTCATAAATATTATTTCCAAGTTTTGAATAGATGCATAATCTTTTCGTATAAAAACCATCTTCTTCCTGATCTTCGGTGTCAAGAATCTCTCCCCACTTACTAGCAATCTTTTTAAAGGTATTTTTAGACCAAAGTTTAAATGGGACTCCTTCGATCTCAACCCATAAAATTCTACCTTCAGGAACGAATTCGGTAGAAGTTTGTTTTAAAACCGAGAACCACGATCGTTAGAGTTTTTCTGTTCCTTTTCGTTCTTTGTTTGTTGGATCGTTTTTGCGTGTATATCGTCTGCTAGTTTCTTTCTAGCCCTTTTTTAATAAAATTCCATTTGCCGTTAAAAAAAAAAATGGCTACTTTCATATTGTAACAATTTAATAATGTAGCATCACTACACTGCGCACAAATAAAGTGTCATCTACACCTTTTTAAAACATTTGAATATGTTAAAAACTTGAAATTTAAAAATAAACGTTTATCTAAGTAAACCCAAAACTTAAAAAAAAAACATTTACTGTGAGGATAGATGAAGTATTAGACTTGCAAAATTTACTAGTTCTTACATTTTACTGAAAACACAATATTCTGAGTAATCAAAATTGCAAAAAAAAAAAACACGAAGAAAGAAACCGCTAAAAAGTTCGATAAGCTGACCTTGTAATCAAGAAAAAAGGAACAAATCAGTCTCAAGTTATATTTATGTATTTAGTGTTATGTATACATGAACTAAGAAAATCAGAAGTTATTAATAGACAAGTAGGGGTGAGCCGAAAAAACCGAAACCAAACCGAAAATCAAAAAAACCGAACCGAAATAACCGACCGAAACTAGAAACCGATGGTTTGGTTTTTACTTTTTAAAAACCAAAAAATTTCGGTTCAGTTTTCGTCCAAAAACTGAACCGTAAAAACCGAACCGCCAAAAACCGAACGGTTTCGGTTTTTGGTTTTATAAAAACCGAATATTTCGGTTTGGTTTTGGTTTTAGCCAAAAACCGACTTAGACCGAACCGTGTTTAGAATGAACAAACACATTTGAAATTAAAAAAAAAACATACCTGCATATTTTGGGCAAATTTAGAAACAGGATGGTTAGATTATTACTCCTTTCATTCTATAATTATTGATTTTTGAAATCTTTATTTTGCAACTTTGACCTTAACTATTATTTTTTACTGTATGTTATATAAAACTTGATGCACAATATATAAATAGATTGGATTTTAAATGTATTTTCATTGGTATAATTTTCATCAAATATCATATAACACAAAAGGTGAAAGTTAAAATATAAAGATTTCAAAAGTTAACACCGTAAACTAAGGAAGTATATTTTAGAGTAAAAGTAATACAGTAATTTGCTAATTTAGGCCAACAATAATGTATCTAATTGACTCTTTAAATCCGATTTCATCATTAAAGTGATCAAAAATTACTTTCCAAATAAGGCAATTACTTGCTTTCAGAAACTACCAAATATGTGTAGGAAACTTTAAATACTTCAATACTCTTGATCACTATCCACTAACTCTTGATATTTTATGGTTTAAGATAATAAGCCATTATATTTAAAAAAAAAATTATATGCACAACTCGTTAATTGATATATATTTCTCAGAAACGGGCAATTCATGTCTACTAACAAGTAAAGTAAACCCGATTTATGATTTAAATTTTCGTTACATCTAAAAAGAAAGAAAAAAAGTTATTCTAGATGAAAAAGTTTGCTAACTTTTTAACAAAACCCCTTCTAAATAACTTTACAAAAAGGTATCATTGATTTTTGATACATGATATCTTGCTTTATGGGTTTTGATCATAAAATAGCAAACAATTTTTATTAGATATAACCGGTGTCTTAAAAGCCGCGTCATGGCGGCGTCAAAACGGGAGGGGTGGCTTCAAAGTTACGAAATACATCAAGGCGTCGACTTTAGGCGTGGCGTGAGTTGAGGCGTGAAAATACGCAAGGCCTGGCGAATTTTTTTGAAACGGTTAAGGGGTTTTTTTTTTGAACGGCAGATTTATTGATGAAACACTAGCAAGAAGCTAGCAAATTACAAAGAAATAATGTTGGGGTTTTTAAGCCAATCGTTCATACTGAACTTGGTTTTACATCTATGACGAATCCAAAAATAAGACTTAGACACAATATCATCGAACAAAGACGTCTTCCTTGGGCTTGTAGAATCAAAGATCAATTTGTTACGGAAAGTCCAAACATACCACCACATAACATAAAACACTCCCTCCAGCATCAATTTATTCTTAATGGGAAGATGCAAGTTATCCATCCAAGATACCCAGTCCGCATAAGAATCAATCTCCAAGTAAGGAACGCTCCACCATCGAACAATCATTTTGACTAATTGAGTAACAAGCTCACAGGAGAAAAACAAGTGGTTAACCGTCTCCACTCCAATATCGCAAATGGCACATTTAATACAGTTAATGGAGATACCTCTTCGCGAAATGTTAAATCTAGTGGGCAGCGAGTTATTTTTAACCTTCCAAGCAATAACATTAACCTTGATAGGCACAAATCGCACCCACCTGGTTTGGTGATCAAAGACGGGAAGAGTTTTATCGTCAATTAAACATCTAACCGATGAAACGGAGAACTCACCAGAGCTAGAAAGGTTCCAGGTCCATCTATCTTCCATGGGAATTAAGCGAGTATCACCAACCAGCAACCTAAGTTCCTCGAATTGATGTTGTTCCACCCCCCCCCTCTTGGACTTCTACGGAGCGAAGAAGCAAAGTTGAGATGACTGGTCTTAGAAGCAACCGTGATGTCTTTGCACGATTCCAGAGCATACACACGCGGAAATCGAGTTTTAAGAGGAACCCCGTCAAAACCATCTGTCTTCCCAAAATCGAGCCTTTTCACGGGGTTTACTAATATTTGGGATTTGGGTTTGCATTTACTAATGTTTTGGATTTGGGCTTGCATTTACTAATGTTTACCACTCATATAATTATAAAATATGATATAAATCTATAAATATTTTTTGCCACATTTAGTAACACCTTAAAAACGCCAAGCTGCCACGTCTCACGTCACGCCTCACGCTATATATAGCTTTAGAGATATCAATTTAGTATAAATATATATATTAAACTACTAGTTGGATACCCGCGCATAGCAGCGGTAATAATTTTTTTTTTGACCTAACTCTCTCCGCAATTCTCTACCTGCTAAGTGAATTCGTTTCACAACACTTCGAATGTATACGTGTTGTCCGTTGTGTGTGTTTGTTTGGGTTTCTCGTAGCTTTCCCGCAACACCATATTAACATCACCATACTCGCATTTAAAAGACTCTCACAGTCTCTTACCAATTAAACACTCTCTTCAAATGAATTAAGGTTAAAGTTGTAAAAAATTTAAATCAAAATAAAATAAACCCACTAAAAATGTAAAAATCTAAAAATTTATAAAAATATATTAAAATGGATGTTGAATTATAGAGAACGAAATTTTAAAAAATATAATGAAATTATATCATAAAAAAAATTAATAGATAAAAAGATATTTCAACTTAAAAATAAAAGTGATTTTTTAATTAAGAGGTGACACATGTCACTCTATGATGTATTCCTTTAAAATAAATACCTCCTTATTTTAATTTTTGATGGACCACACAACTTAAATGCTTTATATAATAGTATAAATATAGATATCCTAAACCAAATAATATACAGTTTAGATGAAAAGAATAAAAAAGTAAATATAATTAAACCAAAGTAGCCTCCTAAGACACGTTTCTTTAACACCACTATTTAATGTTGCTGTATTCCTCTTATTTTTCTTCGTTACAATTTACAAACACTTTTCAATCTTTAAAACCCTCCAAAACAATTCCTTTCTTCTTCAAATTTCACTATCATTTTTCTCACTGTCAAGATGCAACACAATCATGATGAACAACAAATTGACCTCCCACCAGGTTTCAGGTTTCATCCTACAGATGAAGAGCTTATATCTTACTACCTTTTTCCTAAGGTTTCGGACACTAGTTTTACGTCGCTAGCAATCGGCGATGTCGATTTAAACAAAGTCGAACCATGGGAGCTTCCTTGTAAGTCCCCTGTTTTTGCTCTGTTTTCCTCTGTTTTTTTTTTTTTTTTTTGAATTGGAATTGGAAATAACTTTTTTGTTTTGAAATGAAGGGAGAGCGAAACTCGGAGAGCAAGAATGGTTCTTCTTTTGTGTTCGTGATCGAAAGTATCCGACTGGATCACGAACAAATCGAGCTACTGAGGCAGGGTATTGGAAAGCTACAGGGAAAGATAAAGAAATTTATAAAGAGAATTCACTTGTGGGTATGAAGAAAACTCTTGTGTTTTATAAAGGAAGAGCTCCAAAAGGCGAAAAGATGGATTGGGTTATGCATGAATATCGATTAGAGGGGATTTTCGCTACGAATAATCTCCCTAAATCGGCTAAGGTGAGAAACAAAAACATATATGGATTGATGTCAAATACTCTGTTTTTGCTCTGTTTTGTGTTGTAAAAGGCGAAAAGTGTATAAAAAAGGGTTAATCGATTGAAAATGTATATTTTATTTTTGTGTGTACCGAACTTTTTTTCCAGTTAAATCAAAAAACTTTAGAATCGTGTTATTCTGTGTATCTTATGATCATTTTACCCTTCGGTATCAAGGGTAAAATAGTCATTTTATATGTGCAAAAATACACGGAAGAGCACGAATTCAAAAGTTTTTTGATTTAATAGGAAAAAAAAGTTCAGTATACACGATAATAAAAAATGACAAGTATAATACATTTTCAAGCAATTAAACTTGTAAAAAAGTGCGAAATTTATGAATTGGATATAATTTTCTATTCTTAAACATGTGTTTTTCAGGGAGAATGGGTGATCAGCAGGGTTTTTCACAAAAGTGCAGGTGGAAAAAAGATTCCAATTTCTGGACTAATTAGGATGAATAATGGAAACTACTACAATGATGATTTCGAGTCAGCGAATATGCCTCCACTAATGGAAATGTCTAGCGGCGAAGGAGGATCAAGAACTGAGACATCGCACGTCACCTGCTTCTCCGAATCTATGGAGGACCAGAAGCTAAACAACGACGAAATTGTGGGCAGTTGGAGCTCGAGTAGTTACCCTATGGTTCCAAGCATGGAAAACTTCCAGTATCAGGACACAACATGGATGCAGGACCTGTCGATCCTCAAGATCTTGCATGATCCTATTAGCGATTCGAACGTGAGGCAAAGCTTAAAAACCGAGATGGTTGATAATCAAGATTATGGTGTGAATTTGAGTGGTCAAGCTGATTTTGATTGCTTATGGAATTATTGAGCAAGAAGCAAGAGTAGAAAAAAGCTAAAGATGTTTTTTATAAGTTACTGTATTATTCATAATAGATTAATGATTGTTGATACATTTTAGGATAATAGTAACAAAAGGATTATGCCATGTAAATCATGAAATTAATCATGGGATTTTATTAATATTTAAGTTCATCTAGTCTATAGCATTTTAACTTTGTTTGTTTCTTTTATGTTATTTAAGTGATCTCCTTAGCGCATGAAGCTCATGGATCTTTGGATTATTATATCATGCCATTTTATTATTAAGCTCTCAAGTAACACTTGTGTATCTAAAATTGGCCCAATATGTGTCAAATACTATGTTTTTTGGCATTATCCTCTATCTATCACACTCATGAATGTCAAATGTAATTAAAAAAATAAATTGGTAGGCCAACAACCAAGTAGTTTTGATGGCCTCACACAACATTGGATGACATAAGTTGAGAGTTATAGAGTAACCAACTCCTTTGAATAATAAAATGTTAGGGGTGTTTCTTTTTCTCTTATTCTCACTTAATTAGTGGGTTCAACTCTTAATACATCTTAATTGGGAGACTCATTAAAATTAAAGTCTTCCCAATAAGTGGCTAGGTAAGACCCTCATATATTACACTTAATTTAGTAAACATCCCCTTAGTGTGATTCATGATGGTTCATTTTCCATCTGTAATATCACTGTCAAAAATAGTTAAATTCTTCACAGTTTTTTTCACATTATAGTTAATCGTAGATTTTTTTATATTAATTATAAGTTTATCACATTTATATGTGTCACAAATATCTAAAAAATTAATTCACACATATAAGTATGTACAATTACATAAAGCTACACTTATAAATGAAGTAAAAAAATGTATTAAATTGCTACACTTATAGATGTGGATATTATGACACTTTGTTCACACTTTTAGGTCCGGATATTTAACAATTTTACATCTTTTACAATTTTGTCACACTTATAGGCGTGGACATTCAAATAATGTTTTCGCACTTTTAACTATAGACGTTTAGATAATATTTCCATACTTATATGTGTAAGAAAAGTTGTCACACTCATTATTACCGCATATAGCAATGTGCAGATTTGATAATTTTACATAGACATTTGACTTTTAAAATGCGGATAATTTAACTAATATTTTGTAGTGTATGTCACATAAACTCACAAACTTGTACATTTTGGAGTCTCTGGAACTTTGCTACAACTAGAATAAACACTTTTGAGCAAGGTTATAAATAGCGTGAAGTGTGGCATGGCGGCATAGCCAAGTCTCAAGCTTTAGCGTGAGGCGTTGCGTCATAGCATTTTTAAGGCGTAACTCAAGGCGGAAAAAAATATTTATAGAGTGGTCATTATTAGTTAGCTATTGGGCTTAAAATTGAGTTATGGAGTTACCAAGCCTGAATCCCATACAACCCAAATAATAAATACTTGTAAATAAGCTCAAATCCATGAAAACTTTTAAAAGCTTCAAAAAAAGGCGCTATAGCGCACTTTATCACACCTTATCGCGCTTTATTGCACGCTACGCCTAGAGACGACGCCTTGGCCTGTTTCGTAACGTGGAGGTCACGCCTCGTGCTATAGCGCCGCTATGGCGCGCTTTTTAGAACCCTGCTTTTGAGTATGTTAACGTAGACAAAATCAATCATGCCTACTGTTTTACTTAAGCTATTTCAAAAAGCTGTTTCACATGAGCTTATGCACTTGATTTATGTTGCTTTTTATCAAGTTGTTTCATACAAGCGCCTTTTTACATTATGCATAATGGAAAATATTTGAGAGAATTAAAAAATATGACTAATTTTATGTTTAAATAAATGTGGCAATAAGTTATTGGTTTGTGAATAAATGAGTCCTTAAGATGCTGATACATAGATTTACCTATATAATTAAGCAGATTAGTTACACATATCAATCAATGCTCATATATAATTTGCCAAATACTGGAAACCACTATACATGCCGAATAGCTATTTTATCAAGATACTAACATAAAGTTTGATTACAAACATCTTAATATAGTGATTAATCGCATTCTATGGTTGACATATAAGTGAACTAACTAGAAAAGACATGTATTTGCATGACACAAAATTTCAAGACCAGTTTCATTGAAGAAAAATCAAGATTTTAACGAAACTTTACACCCACAAAACCCTCTAGGTCCGCCCGCTGAACATGTAATATGTACTATA